>JAOXYB010056301.1:0-11110 GCA_028565635.1 Phoronis ovalis
TTATTATTATTGTTTTCAAAAACTTTTAAAATCGCTTTTTAAACCAAAATGTTGTATTTTATTCGTTAAGAATACACGTTAACTTCTATTTTTCATTAGCGTGTATTTCCCTCAGGGCATTTTTTGAATAACGTACTTTTCTTTTGTTTTGTATAACCGATTTCCTTAGGCAATGTTCTTTCTTTAATTAAAGTTTGGTACATAGACGCTGCTCCCAGCTGAAGACTTCTGTTTGATATAAGACACACGTTGTGAAAGCAAGATACAGAAGAGAATTTAAGGAAGAAAATATAATTGTTATGTGTTTTGAAATACTATCTTAATTAATCGTTGCCTACATTATATTCTTTAAATACAGTTAGTGTTCTCTTTTGGTAACAGTCGAAGCTAAACATGAAACTAGTTGCCGAAATAGAAAGTTTATAGGTATATTTTTAATAAACAGTCTGGTACAGAAATTATATAGAAAAGCGGAAATGTCTACCCGCCTAGTTGTTGCTGCACAGGCATATTTGCTATCAGGTGCATCAGCGTAAACTATTAAGCCAGCCCCGGCGCGGTATAAAGAATTTACAAAAAAAATAAAATAAAATATTTGGTCAATATTCGTATTCAAGTTACATAAGTGTTTGGCAGAAATAAATAAAAAACATATTTACATTATTTATTCACAAATTATCCCCAAAATTGTATTTATGTCTACCTTACGGTAATGGTTGCTATAAGTGAGGTTATATATGAGGTGTTTTTATTTCTCAACAACTGTTTACGTGTTCTATACATATATACCCTGAGGCAGAATTTTACCCCGTTTCTCATGTGAGATATTTTTTACAATGAAACAACAATTAAAATAATTAATTACACACTGAATAACCAAAATGAATACGTGAAAAACCCATTATTTTCATTTTCTACTGGAAACCTATACGCCCTCCAGCTTATTGTCAATAATGCTGTTCTCTGCATTATGTAAAGTACATGTATATCATTCTGAATCTAAAATAGTTTTAAGGGCATGCGCATGATCGACGATTCCTTGAGATTTCAGGATGATTGTTATAAAGGTTAGTTAAAAACACACGACAACAGAAGCAAAAAAAATTGGATTTCCACAATAATATTCAGGATGAAAGTTTTTTATCCAAGTTGCTACCGGGAAACTACCGTTCTTTATGAAAACAAGATACAAAGATACAACAGTTTTGTATTAATCCCCATTGCCAGGAGATATATATGAAATAACTTTAACATTACATCATAATGCATGTGCCAAAGAAAACAACAATACAAACCTGGTTCAACTCAATGATCAACTGACACTTGTTTTTTAAGTAAATACCGCTTATAGGTTACCCCACGTAAAAATTTTAATGAGTTAGCACAGGGGTAGAAAATTAAGATATCAGATGATGTTTGGTGTAAAAGTGGTGTATATTATGTGTGCGTATACTTGTTCCAGCACCAATGTCAGTGAGACATTGACTTTGGCAAAATTCACGGATATGACTGAAAAACAGAAGTCACTATCGATTTCTTTTTCAATAAAGTCATGGATAAAAATTAACTACATTTATATTCATTCGAATTTGCAGTCACAGGAATAATGCAGAATGTATCTAGGGATCTGTAGTTATGAAAATAGCCTTAGGGGTAAAACTTTAATAAGCTATGAACGTAGCCTGATGAATTAGAGAAAATATTCTCTTTTCCCTGCAGCAAAATAAAACAATGGACAAACATTAAGTAAACACGATTGTTATTAGGCTTCAAACTGGCTGCATTTTTACAAAATTATTACTCACGGTACATTAAAGTGTGGAATATTTTCATAGCTGCTAGACTACAAAAAATTTAATTTACAAAATAAATGTCAAAAACATATCCCAGTCCGTAGGCAGTGTTTTAGGTTTAAAATCTGGTAGCACACGTGATGACAATTTTATTAGTATTCAATAATGATTTCTTCAGAATGTACGTTTTTAACCATTGCACGTAGCAAAAGCACCAGTAATTGTGATTGAATATTATATTGTTTTAAAATGTTTTACATTACAGTATAACAAATCATAAATTTGAACTTTTAAAAAACATGATTATAAAATAAAAAGTAGTTTAAACGTATAAGTAAGCCTGCTGTTGTCTCTGAAAAAAGTAAATTCTTACACCTGTACTGTATATGTAGCTGACTATTCAACGGCAAGAATTAGTTTATCATAATACACGTGCATGTAAACATGTGTCATACGTTTGTGTTTCCCATCAAAGCTATTTCGCCCGAAGATTGCTAACAGCGAATGTTTTTATGAGAAAAGAGAAAACAAAAAACTCTTTACCTTCTTTTCATATATTACATCAATGTCTATTATTTAAGAACAATGGCTGTACGTTCTAGTAAATTGCACCATATGGGTGTTATATATACATCCACAGGCACTGTTTCGTTGATTTTACCATCAGAGTATAATTAATCAAAAGTCTCAATAAATGTGATGGCAACCAGAGGCAACGTGTTGATTTTTGATTACAATCCGAACTATAAGTCAATATATGCATGCATGCTCATTTCTGGGGGCAGTGATCAAAACAAAGCTGTTTCAAAATAAAATCGTTCTGTTTTTGAAGGAATAGCATAATAGGTATTAAACGTGTTGACTTAACTTTAAACACTACAAAATATTACCACATTCCTCATTTTTATTATTTTTTAGTCTTGCAGCTCCTTTAAGGAAATGTGCATAGTGACAAAACCAAATTGTGAGCTTTGAAACCAATGTAGTACATTTTTTTATATAAATACAATTACATAAAGTATTACTTGCTTCAGGCAAAACTTGTATTTTTTTTTCATGAAAGACGTACAATGTGTACTCCCGTACCACTTTAAAATTGCCGCCAGCAAGAAAAACACAAAATTAACACCATCTGTATAACATTGCGCAAGGGATATGACAAATTTTATAATACCCGGTTAATGAAGCTGACCTTTGCAGAAATATTCCACTTTATATTCTAAAACAGTCGAATGTCTTTTAATTTTCGAGTTCAAAATTAAATTAAAATTAAAATTTCTTTTTTATATCAGAAAAAGTAAAATGGAAGTGTCATGCCACGTTGTTCGCTGAGTTCTTTCCAGAAAAGGGAAGCATTATTGAGAATATACTTCCTAAAATGCTTTGCTAAGGTCACGTGCTGAATATTTCTGATTAACCGTTCTCCAAGTTATAAGTTCGACGACACTAGCACTGAGCAGCGGAAACTTATATATCACGCCATCACTTTTTTTGTTGCAGGAGCACCTGCGGTCCTATTCTAAGAATGTGATAACCGTCTATGTACTGCGTGAAAAACGTTTATTTTTTACTCACAGGAGAAAACTTTGAAGTGAAGCCTCTATCAATGGCCAAATCACAGAAAAATATTTAGAAGATTGTAAAGGTCCCGAGCTGTAAAAGTTTCTGCTTGTGTTACATAATGTTGTAGGAGGCAAAAATGGTATATTTCTTTCCATATAAAAGCTATATTTTAATATAAAAGGTCTAGTTTATTTTAAAAGGTCTAGTTTTGCGATAATGTCATGCACAATGCACGTAGCCTGGGATCAATTACCATTATGGACGATAACCAAATAAATAAGATATCTCTATGAAAGACACCTTTTAAAATCAATATGCCATGAATTCCAGATCCATCAATTCTAACTATAGAATGTAGATATTATGGCATATACACAATATAATATTGCCGGTAGCGTTTGGCCGTCAGTATATTGTATATTACTAATTATCATATATTTCCACTTTTTTGTCATGTTCCCGCACAAAGTTGTGATCCTAAAGTTATGGAGTGACTGAAAAGGCCAAACGGGGAGAGAGGAGCCATGTTTACAACATGATCACTTGTAATTATCATTATATTGTTGCGTTTATAAAAATAACCAATTTATGAAGAAGCTGAGATGATTTATAAAAAAGTAGCGAATCCTTGATGTTTTATTTTTAAAATAAAAAGTTCAATACAAAATACATTTTTGTAACTATAATGTTTTAATGTTTGCAAATAAACAGATATAAAATGCTTAACCTTTGAAACCAGCATAACGGTTTTCAGTAATAAACTTCATTTAATCAGATATGAGTAAAGAAAAATATTTAATCCTTTGCAATAATTAACAACAATCATGGTTGAGTGTGGAGCTCCCGCCTCGCGTTCTTCGGTGCTCCTGTATGCACGAGGGGTGGGATTTGAAGAACGCGATCTAAAAACTTCGTGTCAGACCAGGGTCTATTGGGGGAGCATTCAAGTGCATGGCATCAGAACTGAATGATGTCCAGATATCGTTGCTGAGTTCAAATAATTGAAATTATTAAAAAGAATTTATGGCCTGGCAGGCTTGCATTGTGCGTTGACTGTGATATGACATACTTCTGTGCATACTATACATGTAAACATGTACGCGGCTGTTTACTACTTTTAGGATTTTAATTTCTCCCATTGAGAAATTATAACTATAATTAATAGTCAACAATAAATCAACATGTGCTTTGAAATATTTAACTGAATTGTTTATTTATCATGTGGATATATTTAAATTAACGCACTATAGGAAAGACTTTTTTTAATAGCATGGAGGAAAAAATACGCTATTTTATGAAGTCAGGTTATAAACTACCAGAACAATGCATCTGTTAATTATGGCTACATAACATTATTCTGATTAAGGAAACCGTTTGCAGCTGAGTCTGCAGCTGGGTCTATATACCCTTTTTTACATAAAAATGTTGACGTCAACAGTTTTAAGTTTACCGGCATACGGAAAGCACGCATGTTATTATTCTGCCGACTTGAATGGAGACATGTTCTGTTTTGTAAGCCTGCTCCCCACAGAACGTGTTTGGTGACAGGTCGACGACCTTAAATTTTTATCTAATTTATGAATATCAAGTAACAAGAAATATCGTAATTAAAGTTTATGTGGGGGAATTTTCAGTTAATGCATATTTACATTATAAACAATACATATTTTTTAGAGATTTTAACCTGACAAATGTAAGGGAGAAATCTTAATAAAAAATCTAATGGAATATTTCATGTGCCTGCAGAAGTGACTACAAATTTAATCGGCCTTTTTACCTTCATCACGTATATCAGGTATGAAAAAAGGTATAGATTTTTTGCTTAAAAGCAGAGTATTTGATTTTTTAGAAGCTAGTGCGATGCACGCTTAGAGAGAAAAAACTATCCTAACATTTTATTGATGCGCACATAGTACTGTTAGTCCATGAAAGGTTCACGATCAAAAGAAACTATATAGAACTGTCTCAGAGTGCAACAGATCGTAAAAGTCAAAAAGTGAAATTGTTTGGTATTGCTACATGTATATTCTCCTAGCCCGCTTTGCTCCCTCTGGGTGTCAGGCAATCGTCCCATTTCAGTTACAACAATTACGACCCCTTTTACGAATGTCCGTATTTACACCTAACTTACTTTGTCAAAGTTTCCAAAGACGATGTGTAGATGCTTCCTCCAACGTCAATATGCACAGGTGCTGTGTAGCGGGTAGGTGTTGCAGGGCAGGGGACACCAGATATCGGGGTGCCCATGTGCTGTCGGACAAATAATTGAACTGCTGCGTGTGCTGCGGGTGTACTGTGGCCATTGTGGGCCGGTGATGGATTCGGTGACTGACTGCCGGGCAATGGTGATGAACGAGTCGACATTCTAAAATTAAATTATTTCACATTATTGTTTAAAATAGATTGACTTATTTTGTGTTGTATTTACTTTAAACTCTTGCTACTGAGCAATGTGAAATATAACCATTTTACTATAATAAATTTTGTTCATGATATAAGGACAGTAAAAAAATAGTATAGTGTTAATCAATAAACAGAAAAAAAACTTTCATTTTCAATATGAAAGTTAAATTTTGCGCCAACATGCTATATTATACAGCAGAATCTAAAACTAAAAAGAAGTCTATATTCACATGTTTGCCTAGAGGTAAGCGATTACTTGTACCAGGAACTGTCAGCTACAAAATGAATGCTTGCAAATAAAACAGTAGTGCGTTATATGAAAATATTACCCGTAAGCGTTATATGTTGCTATAACACGTGCTATACAATAAAGCACCAAGCAATAGCTGCTTTCAGTTTCCACCAGGTGGCATTGAGTGTGTCTATCTTTTTTGGTTTGCGGTTTCTATTTTTCATTTGAAAACACCAAAAAAGCATTTGATATAGATGGGACCTGACCGTTTATTCAGGAAATTCATATGGAAACAATTTCACTTAATGCAAACATTGTAAAGTGTCATTTACTAACAACTTATGAGACTGCTTATACCATATAACTCATATAAGTTAGATAAGAATAATTTCAGTAGTATTATTAATTTGTTATAGTTCTTTCTCCGAACATGCTAGTAGCCATTATTGTAGCCTTACATATATATTTAAAAACAAGCTGTATCTGGTTAAGAAATAAATACGTTTCGTAATAACATTATTTTTGCGAGACACATCCTTCGCCAGACAATAGCTCACAAGATTATTTGTTATCAGTTCAAATGCTTTTTATCATAGCTTGAGGAGCGAAATGACAGGAATTCGGACTCAAAACATTTTTGTTCTAAATGTCAGAAATGTTTAACCCTTTAATCACAGAGAGAGACTTGTTCTTTATAGCACTGAAAATGTTTACAAAGGATGAAATGTAACACAACGTATGTGTTTTGTTAGTTTTTCTAATTTAATCATCCGTGGTGTTTTTTGCTAACTCGGAAAGGGAATAATGGATGCACAAGCATAATGATCGAGGCTTCATTGGACAAGCACGATAGCTCATTCACTCTACGCTCATCATTTCCTTTACGCACACCTTTAGTAGTAACCAGAAAGTCAAGTAATCGATATTTTTGTCCAAACTTTAAATGAACTTTAGGAATAGCAATAACGCGCTAGGTAATTCGTCACTTACATGTATACCTTTTTGTCCAGCCTTAGTAATGTTCTACTTTAACGTTTTTGTAGGTTTTTTATTTAGCGTATCGCACTAAGTGACATTATGATTAACCACAGCGTTGTATTTTTATAAGTATTTATATCCATAAATTATGGCTTAAATGTTCTTTTTTGCTGTCATTTTTTACGTGGCATAATTGGTATATATAGCCAACAAGTAATTGAAATGATGTGAATGAAATAAGCTTGTGTTTACTATAATATTAAAACATATGTACTTACTTTTAAAACTGCAAACACATAACTAGGTTAGGAATAATTATATTTATCTTTCCATCTAAATTTTCTTTCTGTACTTTTATGATCAACTTTATGCACAATCAAACTGTATATCGAGAGCGCAAGTTTAATTTTTCACCCAGTGGCTACTACTGATTAAAATTATAGGTAACTTTAAAGGCTAATACAAAAGGTATTGGCAGAATTATATAAGGTTAAGGGCATTATTAGACCTCAAGCAAAACAGGAATATTTACGTAAAACTACACTTATGAAAATCAAATGACATTTTAGAATTTGCTCAAGGCAAAGGATAAGCCTCGAGGAACCTTGTCGAAGTAACTTATCATTAACGAAATAACGAGTGCCATGCCCTTGAGTGACATGTAGTCTTTGTGAAAGATTTATTCTTAATTTAGGGAAATATTAGAAGATCGATTTGCCCGGATTTGCCTGAAGCAGCCCTTTGCCGAGTTTATGCTATCTAACTCTCTTTGATTAATTAAAGCACTCAGAGGTATGCTTCAACTTGTTTTTACTTGTGCGCTATATATCCAGCACTTTATAAATTTGCCGCAGCTTGAAACAAATCTGTACAACAACTTGAAGTGCAAAAAATGAATTGCATTGCGTAGCAATAAGTGAAAAGTTAAATATATTACGTTAAATATATGCTTAGTCAAAACGTAATATATTTTAAACACCTTTGTTTTTAAACTAGTTTAGAAATGTGAGAGAATTTTCCTAAAGGAGCATAAGATATCTTTTATTTTTTAGCTTGCTTGCATCTTTGGGAAAACTTCAAAAGTCCTTGGTTATAACCACCATAATAGTAATGTGTACGTTCAAAGCGAAGAAATATTCTCGCTGATTATCAATGAGCATTTTCTTGAGTACACATGATTCCCAGCAGGTGCGATGCCGTCCCCGTGAAAGGATGGAATTGTTTCTCTAAGTTTTAGCCTCTGGCCATATAAAACAATATTTGGTATTTAATATACCCAGGGGATTCTTGTGTAAAGTACTATTTCTAATACCACTAACAATAATGTTAAAAGCCCGAAGGGTACTTCTATATTTTCAGACGGTGGACTTGGAGTGCAGTCCAGACGTAAACCCGGCCCAAAACTTTTCTATGAAGTCTTTCTTCTCAAATGTGAACCTTTCCTTATGTCAAATACTGTCAAGATCCAGGTCTAAAGATTGTAATAAAAGTAGTGTATTTTCAGTGAAGAAAGTGACACAATTAGTCTGCACATTTCCTATACACTTAGCACATCTCCTGTACACCTAGCACTTATGCAACCATAGGAAGCATACTTTATACAGGAAAATTCTTCCCAATTTCTCTAAGACGCAATCTTGCTATAAAGAACTACAGAATATGCGAAAATATAAATGATCTTGTCACCCACTTACTTTTGACAGTACCACTATTGCATATTAGTACAGGATTTTTGGGAAAACACTATATAAACTTTGCTTAGATTTATTGTATATTTAACATTAAAAAAAATTAAATTTAAAAATCAATGATTACAAAAAAAGGTCAAAATTTTAATTTAATACTTTAATATTTATTTATTTTAATAACCATTAATCAATATTGCTGTTCATGAGAACAATTTAAACGTCATAATGAATAAGTTAATTACATCTTAATATTTCGCCAATAATGTCTCCTATATAAGTAAATGTACGTAAGAAAAGGTAATGTGAGAAAAGTATTGGGAATTTCTTTAACAATGTGTTGTGACTTTAATTTATTTTTAATGTGAAAGCATATTACCGTGGCCAAATGCACTTTATGCTGTGAAAACCACAATGCCAATGAATATAACACATTTAAGGCGTCTCAGTATATCATTCACTGAAGACACATTTTATTTTTGAGTATATTAATACATAGTTTTAAAAAACTAGTATTTTTAGAAAATTCCTGTGCTAAATTTTACTTTGAGTACAAAGATGCGTTCCGTAAATCGAGCGTCAATTGTATGGCTTCGATACTGTGTGCTACCTTAAGCTAGATGTGAATAATATCGTTTACACATTAAATCAGAGCTGCGTTAATACATACCAAATCTTTCTAGTTAAAAGTACTTCTTTCGGTGAAGAGTAATCAACTATCCTTTAATAATAATTCAATCGGTTTCCATTCCACTGCATTTACTAGCCTACTGTAAATACCAATAGAGCAGGTATAATATTAATGTTTTAAAAAGTTACTTACCTTTCTGAGTAATTTCACTTTCTTCTTTTTGTACTTGTAAGACCTCGTTGATAAATTTAATCCAGTCGGGTCTGAACTAATATGTCAAATAAGCTCCAGTTCAATATTATTCATCACTAATAGATCCACCCCTTGCAGCGTAGCCTAGGGCTAAATTGTTTTTCGCGCGAGAATCTCGTTTTTAATAATGCGATTGTACTGCCGTAGGGATCTGACACCTGGTGCCAGAGTTTATAATTATATTTTCTTTTAATAGCTGTACATCTACCCGGGCATCAACTATTCTAACTATTAATGAAATTTTGTGTTCTGGAGCATGTTGTAAGGACCAGACCGTTTCTTTTTTTTTTTTAAATAAATTTATTTCAAAGCATAAATACCAGATCGTTTCTATAAAATTGGAAAATAGTCGCAACTATCTAATAGTATATAAAAGGAAGAAATGTACAAGGAAGAATATGTTAATTTAAAAAGCGACCACTGAATTTAATAAGATGTCCAGAAGTAGTGGAGTCGACGTTTTTAATTACACATTTTCTTACCATATGACATAAAGGTATAAATATCAAGCTATTCAGATTTCACTATTTCTATTTTGCGCTCTCATATTAGTC
Source organism: Phoronis ovalis (assembly GCA_028565635.1). Classification (NCBI taxonomy): domain Eukaryota; kingdom Metazoa; phylum Phoronida; family Phoronidae; genus Phoronis; species Phoronis ovalis. The sequence goes on from JAOXYB010056301.1 coordinate 10,092, forward strand.
TGTATATTTATAAAGACCGAATCACAACGCTTTGACAGGTGGCGCTGGCATTAAAAACTACGAAAAACAGGTGGATCCCGTAGGGAAAGTAGGGAATTTAAAGTTCTTTCGTAAATATTGCTCATAATTATGACATAGTTTTGACATAGATTACTCTTATTTTTGGTACTGCTTCTGATAATATAGCAAGAAGAATTTTTTTTTAGATATAATATTGTGTATGTACAAAACTCCGTGACATCCAGCGGATGAGTTGTTAAAATTGTTTACAGTTTTATCTTTTATACGAACGTTAGTTTTATCTGTGTATGGGAAAACCTAGCACTTACCTCTTAATGTGTTACAGCGGTATTATTTTTAATTAATAGTTTCATACTGACATATCCTGTATCCTATTGAATGGTCACTCTGGGTGGTCAAGGTAACCTCTAGAACTCTGGTCACGAGTCACCGACGTTCCGCCATCAGGAAATAACTTTGAACAGTACCAGGAACATACTAGAATTTACGCAACAAACTAGCACTGTTGTTCCTTCTATTTATATTCATATTATTATAATATAATAAATGTTTAGAATTTTGGTTTGATTTTGAGGATAGACACATAATTTATAATTGGTTAGGGATCGATTTTAATGAGCTGTAAAATTTCGCGAGCGTCCACTGGGCGCGAAACCCGGCGCGAAACTATCTAGGAAATCTGGGAACATACAAGAAAACACAAATACTTGTTTCTTTTGATAGATTTTCAGCAACCTGGCAATTCACCTTCATTTTGTCAGTACAGTCAGTTACGTTGTTTTTTGCAAGGAATATGTTCGAAGATATGTTTAAGGTATACGTCATAAAATATGCAGCATGTGCTCGAACAATCAAGACCATCGCCACCTATCAGCAACATAGTTTAACATATACAGTTATATCATTATCTTATTTGACAAACGTTTACCAATTAAAATAGAATATGTAAAAGTGTCATATTTAATTACAAGCAATTTCTGGGGGAAGCAGGGTTATAT
>JAOXYB010056312.1:0-11109 GCA_028565635.1 Phoronis ovalis
AGGTAACTTGGAGGTCATTTAACGTTCATAAAAGCCAATATGAGCAACCCTGCCTTTGCTAAAAGGCTTTCTAGTTTTTGTTTATTTTTGTCAAGAAAATTACATTTCTGGCTCATTGACAAAAATGCTTTAAAAGCTATAAAATTGAAGAGTCTAAATAAAATAAAACAAAAACATTTTAAATAGCAATTGTAAACATTTTTAAAAGGCTCATAAATTTTAATGTCAATCTAGCTACAATTTTGAGTGTGTTTATGGCTGAAAATTTATTACTGAAAAACTTAAATTAAAGTGAAAACAATTTTTAAGAAATAGAGAAATGATACCCAGTGTGTAAAAATGTAATATGTCTGCACTTTTTGTGAAATAGTGTAATATATTGATGTTGCTATACATTTTAGAACAGGACCAATGCTTTGACGTTTGCTCTACCAGTTCCCAAGAACTACTAACTGCAGGTGTTGGATCTATTGTTAGTCCAGGATATTCAACAGTTGGATATTATCCACACAATAAGAACTGTTCAGTTACTATTCCAGGAGCAGGAAAAATAATCAAACTGTCTATTGTTGAACTGCTGATTCAGTGGAGTGATGACTGTAACAAAGATTGGCTTAAGATTTACAAAAATTATGAAGAAGTTGGTTGTTACAAAGGTTCTCAAAATCAACTACCAATCATACAAGAATTTAAACTTGACAACATTACTATTAATTTTTATAGTGACCATTTTAACTTTGAAAACTTCACTGGCTTCAAGATGGAATTTTTAGGTGAGCTATTGTTTATCTATGATCTCAATCCTAGATCTCTTTATGACTTTAAAATTTAAAATATATTGCTTTATAAAACAAAAAAGCTGAATGAAAAGTACGTTTTTCACACGGTTCTCTGGGCATACTATGTTTGTACTCTGACGATCCCTTGTCAAGCAGTTAAGTTTATAAATTGATAAGACTTGTACTGTACTTGCACTTGACCATCACTGCAATGGCTTTATTCAAGATGGAAAGATAACACAAACAGTAATAGGATTATATACACCATTCGATATTCTCTCTATCACAAAAATTAATATATTTTTTGCATAATGTTAAATATCATAATACACTGTAATCATATTTAAATGAAATAAAAAACACATCTTGCTGGGAAATGTAGTTGTAGCTATTGAAGCAGATACATAAATAATGTTTAATATTATAATATGCTATGAAAGTATGCACTCTATGCATATCACGGTAATCAGTTTTGAACATATTCTATCTGCTCCCTTCAACTTATATCACTTCCATAAAATTGTGTTTTGTTTTTGGTTATTTTGCATATTATACAAATATTTTAACTTTAAAGTTTTAAGAACATTTTTAATTATATGTATTTGATTATGTATATAGTCCTATTTAATAGAAATGACGGTACAAATAGACATAATAACCATCTGAACATCCATCAAAACTACCTTAACCCATTACAGGCACACCTGACCAACATCGATCACCCATGATCAATTAAATTCAACCAATAAATATGAATTTGTATATAAAAAGTAAATCCACCTAAATAATGTACATTGTTTACTGGTATATTATTAACTCCAAAATTCAACCCTGATAAATGCTGCAAATGATGTCAACTTTAATAAATCTTTTCATGTGATAAGCATAGTAAGTAAACTAAACAATACCATGATAAATTGTCATTTTAGAGTACCTAAAATGAATGCATAATCTGGTTTAATATATGATTCACCATCAAATGAATGTCAGAGGTATTTTAGTTATTCTACAGGGTGACCAAAAATAAATGCCTCAAGTTTAAAATTGTATGAAACTTATGATTTTTAAAAGATACTTTCCAAAATTGATACAAATAAAGGTAATTCATTTCTAAATTGGAATATTATGATATTATTAAAAATTTTGAAGAGTACTTGTATTGTTTTTGCTTTTTTGGTCAACTACAGCATATTTTAGATTTTAAGCTTGAAAAAATTAATAACAGCTATATTTATTGATAATGGTGATATTTTGAAATTTTGTATTTTTTGATGATTTAATTCGGTTTAGAGAAATGAAATATACCCTAGAAATCTCTAAATTTTAAATGAAATTTTTAAAATATCAAATTTTCATATCTGGAAAAATCCAAGAGGTCACCATTTTGGGCCCGGCTGAATACAATGAGTTCTTAGAGTTATAATATTTGCAATAAACAGATTAAATATAAATTAAATGTTTTATGAAATAATACAAGAACGACATAGCCACTTCTGAACATACATTTAAATTGAGAGAGAATCTATTTTAAGAAAACCCCGGATGAATGAAAAAAAGGTGCCATCCAATGACTTTCTAAATATCACTCAAATCACTGAAACTGTGATTTTTACATCTACCTTTGTAACATTAAAGTAAAAAAAAATTATTTCATCACAAAATGATTCAAAGCTAGAATTTTACAATTTTACCCTCAGCTTATTAGTTTCAAGTGATTAAAAGAGCAAAACAGCAGTGTTCAATATTCCAAAAGTTTACTGTATGCCATGATGTATAACATGACATCATTGAAATTAATTATGTTTTTAAATCGTTTCTGGCTTCTAAAAATCCTTGAAAACGCTATGAGTAAATAGGTTAATATGGTGTTAACAGTCCGATGCTTAAATTTGGAGAAACAGTCCTTATTATGTTATTTTTGTAACAGTTACCTGTTATGATATATCATTCCTATCATTTATTGCACCATTTTATATTTTAAAAAAATCTGTTTTCAGTGCAAGAGCCATTCATTGATATTTGTTCAGGTGATGATGTTGGAGTCAGTGATGTGGTGTACATCACTAGTCCTAATTATCCATTCAAGTATCCTATAAATATAGACTGTGTTATGAATGTAATGGCTCCTACCAGTAACGTTCTAAAGATACAAACCACTGCATTTGCAATGCCTTGTTCAACATATTTTGGAAATTGGCTTATAATAAGGGATGGCAAGAATTGGAACACCATATTGTTGAACAAAGTGTGCGGAACTGACATTCAATTTTGCATTTTAACTCCTACAAATAGTGTAAAAATAGAGTTTAAAGCAGATGACAGAAACATTGCAAAAGGATTCTCCCTTCTCATGAAAGGTTAATTTTGTGATGAATAGTTATTAATTATAATTAGTAAATAGAAACAAATCAGGTGTAAAATTAAATTAAGTCTTTAAAGTAAAAGAGCTTTAATTTTGTGCATAGATATCAATTAATGAGCACCAAATATGAGTTATATTTAGAAATGATTCAGACAAAAAAATTAATGTATTGTGAAATTTACTGCTAATCCTGATGTATGTGTAATTTCTTGCACAGGAGTACAGATTAAACTAAATATATACTTTATTTTTAGTATTACCACCAGGAACAACTCTGGAATCAGTATGCCCACCAAACATTACAACAACTGTGACTGCATCAAGAACATCAACAACAACTCAATCAGTTAGCAGTCTGAGGAGTACGACTTGTACAGTATTAGAGCACAAGAGCACACTTACTGTACTAGATAAAAGTACTATGAATTCACCAGTTCAAACAGTTCCAACAACATCAAAGCATAGTAATATAATATCAAAACTTACTACAACAATGGAACTCTCAACATCTAGTACAATAACTGATGAGAAGAACATGAATAACTCAAATGCTGGAGCAGTGACATATCCGGGCAAGCAATCTTTGCATTAAAAATAAATTAATTTAGCTTCTGTGTCTGGGTTGCCCATTTAAAGTTGTTACTATTTATCACATAAATAAAAATTATTGAATGATTTCAGGAAAAAAATAATTTCTTTTAAGAAATGTAAAGAAAAGTAAATTTACCAAACTCACCTAGTGTAGAATGATGTACCTGTAATTTAAGGTTTGTAGATACAAAGAGGTGTATATATATTTCAACCTATGTTTTACTAACTAAAATGAAGTGACAGACATATAAAAGTATACATTTTTAATCTATCTTTAAAGAGCTTGCATTTGATCATATGATCTGATAAAGGCCCTTTTTGGGGGAAAAATGTTTTTCAAATTTTAGTTTAAAAAAAATTATAAGTCAAAAACCCCTGCATCTACAAAATTGATTATAAAACTAATAAACAGAGTGACCCTTCTTGAATTCATTAGAACTCGTTAGGAAACTTGAACTCGTTAGATCTTCGTTATTTAACGAGATCAATTCATTAGCCTAATGAGTTCAATTCGTTAGAACATCCGAACCCGATGTTCATTCTAACGAACGTTAACAAGTTCAAGTTGGGATTTTGGATTCCAGTAAGGATTCTTTTCTGAGACAATACTCTTAAAAATGGCGTCTAATGCAAGAGATGGTTTCTTTGTTCTTTTATTTATCACGTTTCTCTATATTAATTTATTATTTTCTTACGGAAATTGCATGCAAAGAAGTTCTTGTGGTGAAATGAAGTTTCTGGACAATATTAAGAATTTAATTAGTATTGGTACTATTGGGGCTAATAGTACACTAATTTAACTACAAAAGTTCACTACATGATTTTTAACGTGCTTATAGTGAAAAAACACCTAAACTTCAGCGTTTTGACGAAACTGTTGAATTCGTTAGAACTTGTTTGAACTCAATAAAATTCGTTAGAACTTGTTAACTTCGTTAGAACTTTGAGATCTCATGTTCGTTCTAATGAATTAAATGAAAGTTAATGTGTTTTTTGTGTATCTCTAGTCCTTAAATTTTACTAATGCTCAAGAAATATATGTTAAAAATATGGAAGGCTGCTTAATATGGAAAACAAATATTCTTCTCAACAGACATGACTGGACAGTGATAGCAATGTTGTTGGAAGAGCAATATATATGCACATGGTATAATAAAGGGATGTGAAATGTACAGGTGACACTCATGTTATACAATTGCTAAAGAAAAGATTCTTTACCTGAGTGGTGATTCTTCTAAATTCACATATAAAATACCATGTTAATTATCTGTCTATTTTATAAAAAATTTCATGAAAAGTGTACATTTGAAAAATTCAAAATACATCATTCTATACAAGGTGATGTCACTGTTTTTATTTTCTTGATTATTTATTTATTATGGGATGAATAGTAGAAGAAAATAAAGACATTACCAAAATATATTTTATTAAAATATTTTAATGCTATTTTAGTCCTTTGTTTGTTATTTTTATGTTTAGTTGTCTGTTGTTCTCCTTTAGTTTGTCCCCATGTTTTGTAGAAGTCAGCACTGGAACAATTATTGGCAGCATTGTTGGTGGGATTGTCTTCACTTTAACTATAATTATTTTAATTATTTTTGGTCTCTGCAGGTGAGCAAGTTACTTACAATTTTCAAAAGAACTAATATCTTAACCCTTAGAGCTCTTTAGGGAAAATTCATGAAATAGGTATTCTTCTGTAATCAAAACATATAAACAGTAAAAATAATGCAAACTTAACATTTTTGAAAGGCAACTGAATAAGCTATTTTGTTGCGGTATTTTCAAGTTTGCACCCTGAGTTTCAGAGACTATAAGTCTTCACTTATATTGCTTAATACTTTTATATTTTATGGTTTCTTATCTCTCAATTCGAATATCTTATCGAAGCTCCGTTACAGACTCTGACACAACTAGGTACAGAACTCAATGCAAGGGACAGCTATTCAGATAGTAAGATGGTTTGTGTATGCCTAAGGAAGAGACAAACCTTAAAATAGTAATAATTGCAATTTATATACAAACCTATTTCAATGCGAAATCTACAGCAGTGTATGCAGTACAATGATTTTAGTTTTGTTGTCCTCATTTGTGGTCATATGCATACAAAAGTCAGTCAGGATGTCCCCCTGAGACCCGTGTCATTTCCTGTCAATTTCAAAACATTTACACAGTGCCACACAATTGGAGGTTACACACCACACACATAATCTGATCCATTTAAATCACAGGTTAGTTTCAGTTTGATTCAAGATCGGTGGGGTGTACCCTTACCAAAGTGCAAGGCAGTTATTTAACAGTTCTATGGCAGTTAAATAACAGTTTATTTAGCAGTTTATAACAGTTTTATAATAGTTATTTCACTTGGCATACAATACAATCCAATACAGCAGTTTTATAGCAGTAACAGTTCGATAGAACTTCTACAAGAAAATAAACTGTGTTCTTCCGTGAGTGCTTGCAGATGATAAGTTTACCGTTTCTTTAAAATTAACTTGCAACTTACAAAGAGCTGTTAGTTCTAGCAGCCATATTTGAAATTTGGCTCCAAAATGACACCTGCCACTTTTCAATGATTTGATTGCTGAATTGTTAATAACCATTTTCAGTTTTAATAACTGTTACCAGAACTGCTACCATATAACAGTTTTTTAATCAGCTGAAAACTGCTAATTGTAACGGCTATCAACTGTTATTTTGACTCAAAATAACAGTTGATGGAAGCAGTTTAAACTCTTACTACTAAGAAACTGCTAAACCTAGTGTTTGGACATAGTGTTTAAAAACAGTTCTTTGATAAGGGGTAAAAATAAATTGTGAGCTCTGGTTTTTGTTGTGAGAGGTTCAATAGCAAAAAAATTAAAATTATTAAAAAGAAAAAAGGAAATGAAGCGGTTACATGGTATTTAATTGTAACTTTTCTCCGGAGACCCTATATTATTATTATACCTCTAACCACTGTTCACTGACAAACGTATCATGTTCTGAATCAATAGACATGACATAAATGTACATATAACTAATAGTCACACTAGCCTTTTATACTGTGTTTCTTCCAGGATTCAAACCCAGGAAATTTTTCGCTCATTGCTATATAGATAGTCTGACACACTATAGCTGAACCACAAAGATGAGTTAAATTCAAAGTGTAAATTCTAAGCTTCATGGGTAATTGCTCATATTAATTGTAATTTGCATTAAAAGTTTGCCTAATGCAACAATGCAAATCGAGAATAATGGCTGTACACTTTCTGCAAAGTGTGAAATTGTACAAAAGGTTTAGGCTGAATGGAATGAGCAAGATGGGGCAAGTCAATAGACCAGTGACACAATAGAATATGCAACTAAAGGCAAAACCCCAAGAGAGACTGCTCACGAGTGTAGTCAGTGCAGGCCTGTAATTCGGAACTTCCTTTTATTTATTTAGATATGGAAGGCATACATGTAGCTGATGACCAGTTACAATGAAACAGTGCATGAGGAAGGGCACATGGCAAATGAGTCCGTTTAGAAACTAAATATTTCATTGGTTGTTGGAATTTAAGTCATGCATTGTGATTGGCTACATTAGTTGGGTGGTATTTTCAAATTGATTCAGAGGCAGAGAAAAAGTCGGGTTGTGTCAGAGTCTATAAACAAGCTATGATAATAAGATATAAAATTTGAGAGGGAAGAAACCAAAAAAAAGGAAAGTTTTAAATGATATGGCGGAGATTTATATCTGGCTCTAAAACTGAGAGTGCAAGTTTGGGATGCTGGCAAAAACATTAAATACAGGAGTTTCTTTTTCCTTAATATTCGAATTGAAATTGAGAAAGGAAAAGGATATGCTTTACTTATTTGGTACTTTTTGAAATCAACTAGTAACAGTTACTTGTTAGTATATATCCCTAAACTGATGCCTGTAGTAATTCAAAAATAAAAAGAATAAAAATGATATGCATAAATAATGCTATAAATAATTCACAATATTATATACACTGTAGATGATTCATGATACAAAGCATGTGAAGTGGGATGTATCTAATATGTATTATAATTATGTCATTATACTGAGGTGTCAGTTTTATATTTCCAATATGGAAAAGTATCTCTATATGTCCACCATGCCTCTTTTTCCTTACTTTTCTTTACTCTGTGTAAGTATCATGCAGTAGACATATTTTTTTTATAAATTAAACTCATATCGTAGTATGCAATCTTGTACATTGCAGGAGATCAAGAAAACCTGCAGGAAAACCAGCACATGTTGATGGGGAACATAACACATTTGCATTGGTAAATGAAGTACGCAATCATCAAGATGGAGAAAATGTAATATCTGACAAATCTGATGGTGAGAATTGCAATGGAAACTTGCTATACCCCAACCCTCTGGATAATATAGATGAACTGTATGCAAAACCACAAAAAAAGAAACAGAAAGATTCACAAGTTGAGAAAGTAGATAACCTTTATGCAAAATCACAGGAAAGGAAACAGAAAAATCCACAAATAGTGCGTAAAGAGGATCTGTATGCAAAACCACAGACAAGAAAACAGGAAAGTCAACTTGAATGGACAGTTGGAGATAATGATTATGATTATGGATATGGGAACATTGGTGATAAGCATGACAGTACTTCAGATTATCAAGGTGTCTACATTGATGATGATGAAATGAATTCCCAAAGAGGGACCAGCGAAGATGATGATGAAGTTCATATGATTGAGAATGATTTATACAGTGCTGCTGATGACTTATCTGATAACTCGGATCATATGGAAATAACTGACAATAATATGTATTCTCCATATTAACATACTGAAACTTTATAGACATGTGGATGCTAATTTTGTGATATTTGTAGTAATTGCTTATACTAGTACTTTATCCAGGTAACTTGTATTTTTTCATATTCTTTTTAAGACTAAACACAAAATATTTTCTGCAGGACAGACAGGCATATTCTATTTCTTAAGAATACAAAAGTACAAATTAAATTAATATTCTATAATAGTCAAGGAAAACATTGTATTGATGCTTTTCAACAGTATTTGTCTAATTTTATGACTAATGCTTGCAAGTATTATGAACAAACAAGGAAACACATTACTATTCAAACTAAGAATGACATAATTTTTACTGAATACTCTAGCAGTTACAAAGTAGCAGTTATGCAGTATTATATATTATATGAACCAGACTGGTTTTATTTTTAAATTGCAATTATATTATATTTAGTTTACAGTCCGTTAATACTATTATAATTATTATGTACTCAGCCTTATATAGCTTTTGTGTCATACCTTTATCAATCTGTTCTTTGTACTACCCTTACATTTGGTAGGGTATGCAGTCTAAGGGTCAAAATCAAAAACACCCACCATGAAATATCCTTGGGTGAAAAAAATCAGTTCTGAAATATAGTTTAAAATACCACACAAAAAATCGTTAATTTTCAAAACAATCAAAAATCCAACCTGAAATATCTTCCTAACACAAAATACTCACCTGAAACATCCTAGAGGGTAAAAAAACACCCTGAAGGGGGGGCACATGTATACATAGCTGTGTATTGGAATCCCCAGGGATTTGTATGGTTCATATGTGGATAAGTCAACTATATATATGACATCTGATACCACAATTGGTATTGCAGTGTCTTGGATGACAAAGAAGAGAAGTGCCCTGTGGAGCTTAAGAATTTGTGCTAAAACCTCCAATTCAGCTATGCAGGTAAGATTTATTAGCAATCGTTTATGATACAACTGTTTTTACTGAGATAATCAATAAAAGGAAATTTACAAACTGTTTAAGAATGTGTATTATTAATTATTCAGTAATTATTGCAAACATTTTTAATCGTTGTTGTCAAAAAAAGGAAACAAATTACTCGAACCCTTTAGGAAACCAAAATGCTATAGATTTAGCATTTAGTTTCCATGCTTTAAAATATAATAGAGAATTGTTTCTATGGCATGCAAATCTGACAAAACTGCATCAAGGATCAAAGTAACAAAAATAATTCATGTGGCTAGTCACATTCAGGCAACTTATTCACACTTTATACTTTGAAGATATTTGTCATAATATTATATTATAATAGAAGTATACATTTTTGGAAAGGTACTTTCTATACTTTATACTTTGAAGATAATTTTGAGTAGTTAATTGAAAAGATAGACCTAATAAAAGTATACATTTTTGGAAAGGTTCTTATAATTGATAATGGATGTTAAAAAAATACTTATAATATGTTGTTTTTCTCATTTCCAAAACCCCTACTGATGTACAAGGCTGAAATTTTCTTAAAAATCTCTTCCAGAAGAGATCTCTAATGTGGTCTCTCAACTACTTTAAGTTAATGGAAGATTGTCTGGAGGACAAATGCAGATATTTTTAAACACTTCCAAAATAATAGATGGATTTCTTTAGACTGCAAAATAAAGAATTACAGTAATCCTATACCTTTGCTAAAAGCTATATAGTTTATAGTTTATAAACAAAATTCTGTATAAATACAAAATTTGGTTTGTAATTACCTGGTATATTGTTTTAGCATAGTAAACTTACAAGTACATTTTTGACAAGTTATAACTGTTAATAGTCTTTATATCTTTATGGATATTATTACAGATAACTTAGGTTTTTCTTTTTTCAAATTATAAGAAAACAACAGGACAAACATTATCTAATACAAACATCCTGGAAACTCCTAAATTAAATATTAAGATATTCCTCTCAGTCATATAAAAGCCAACGGGCAAAAATGGAATTTGTTAAAAGTGTTTCCATGTAATTTAGATTGTTTACTTTATTGTTTAAAAAGGCAAAGGACTCTACTATATACATCTTAAAAATTTAGTAAATTTAGAGACTTTCCAATTTAATCCTCCTTTTAATAAATTCCTTTCTTAAATTAAAAAAAATTAATAATACTATATATTATTTTATTTCGTGTATTTCATTACACCAACAATTACAAATAACTTGTCACAATGAGTTAACTTTTTTCCAAAATGTATATAACTATGCTTGTAACGACAACAATTAGTCTTGCCATACCAAACCTAAATTTTGGTATAAACAGAACTTCAAAACCATACTTAGCTTTTGAATTTTTTTATTAATTGTTGATAATAAAATTTAAACACGAAGTTATACTTGGAAAAGTATATCAAACAGAAAAATAAATGTGCTGGGTGTATAGGCAGGTTTGGGAACTCTTGCAGTAGCTATGTTTATGACACAGCAATAAGGCATAGCTAAATTGTGGTAAACACTACCAGATCTATCATTGGGTGTCATCATTATAATCCTTACCAAAAAAGAAGTCTTCTGTTAGTATTCGAGAAGTGGTATATCTTAGTATTCGAAGACTTAAATAAGTGGTT
>JAOXYB010056334.1:0-11108 GCA_028565635.1 Phoronis ovalis
ATCTTTTCAATTAATTTATTGATCGTCCAAAATTCACTAAGCCATATCTCGAAGTCTGTTGTAGTTAAGGACATGATCTTTGAGGTTTGACATCCCCAGGGTAGGCCATTGCTGACCTCGAGGTCAAAAGGTCATTAGGGTCAAAGGTCAAAATTCTAAAAATGATGTTGAAAGGTAGTTTGGAGGTCATTTAACATTCATAAAAGCCAATATGAGCAACCCTGCCTTTGATAAAAGGCTATCTAGTTCAAAATTTGTATTTATTTCTTACCTATTTTCCAGGGAGTTTGGAAAACAAAATTGAACATTATGTTAAAAGGCAACGTCTGGAAATACAAAAAAGTGGAGAAGCCAGTAACACTTGATTTAATTACTAAACAACTTTGTATTTTTAATATTAAAGTTGTTTGTTAATTGAAGTACACGACTGCTTTTAAAAAAATAACTACACATATTGTAATCAATATATGAATTGTGATCAGTTTGTAGTGTTATTGGACAAACCTATAAAATTCGATGTGGTTTCTTATTGTTAAGTCAAGTGTTCTTTTGCGCCTACATTGTATATAAGCAGTTTTATCGCACATTAATAAGTAGACAAGTTGGTATATCACTAAATAAACATGAATAAATTCAAAATAATTTATTTTTAAAATTAGAAATACTTTGTGCATAATAAAAAAAAACAGGTAACAATCAGTGTGGAATAGATGAAATAATAAATAATTATGTAAAAACTAGATAACCTGTTGGATCCAAGTTGACTAAGCTTGCATTAAATTTCACAACATTGTTTTATATATTAGGTAGTTTCAGATTATAAATGTAATGGAATAATACTGTATAATATTATTATAGAAGATTCATTAAATATACCCTGATAACATTGATGGTGAAAATACATCTAAAAATGTGATATTTTCATACAGTATGATATCTGCTGATTAAAACAAGATAACACAAAACTGTAAATAAATAATTAAAAACAACAATTAACATGATTGTAAAAACTCATTGTAACATAGAAAGAATACACTTACTTTTATTTTTGTGACTTGATTTAACAAATTAAAAAAATATATTTAAGTAATCTGAGAACTGAGAGCAGAAATGTATCTCATTCTTTAACTTTATTGCTGTAAATGATACATCTTTAAGTTAGTTCTTTGTAAATTTAATGATACATTTGATTTTAAAATATTTAATTAAAAAGTTTGTCTAACAAATAGATAAAGTTATCTCTGTTTCGTACTGGCAAAATTATAAGAGAACCAGAACTAGAAGTCTGAGCTTATAATTACGTACATACTGCAAGCTATTTCAAACAAACATTTAATAATGGCAGTAAAGTGTATATTACACCAAAATACACATTTTGCTTCTAGTATTACCTGACCTGGAATTTCCTTGGATTCTATGATTTTCTTTTGCTGCACTCCAAGCATTTCTGTACAAGTCGGCTTTCCTAACGACCTGTTCATTCACTATTTGTAATAACACAACTCTGCCATCATCACAGCCAACAGTCACCACATTATTAACATTAACATCAAAGCACTGTGGAGTACTATGTAAGCAGGCTGCACCTATAGTTTTATATGTCTTGGTACATCCTACTTTCAACATATTAGTGCCACGTTCAATCCACAACACATACTTTCCATCACTGTTGATTTTAGGATTGATAAATATACTGAACCTTTTTGTGTCTTTAAAAAACTGATGCAAAAACTTGCCAGTTTGTAAATCAACCAGTTTGCAGTTACAGTCAATACCGTATTTCCAGTTGGGACTTATAGACATTGTAAGCAAATCTGTATCTAAGTCTATTTCTCTGCATTTCTCTTGAGTACTAACATTAAATTCAACAAGCTTCGATTTTAACTCGTCACTTATCTGGCTATGGTACAATATAATGTTTGTATTGCTTCCCTTGACTTGCACTGGTAAATTCTTTGCATCTAATAAATGGAAAACCTCTTTGTGAGAGCTGATTTCGTATCCATGAATTGTATACTGATAATTTTCGCCTCCAGCAACATTCTGCTTCACAGCCACAAGGTACTTGTCTTCGCCAGCGAAGGTAATGCACGTGAATCCACCAGATGTAACCTGAATTTTTGCAGCAGGCTGTTGTGTTTTGTGTTTCCCAATTTTCCACACAGACAAGTCCACATCTTCGCTTGGAGTTGTCTCACAGTGAGTGGCCACCAGCTTATTATTGTGACCCAGTGTATAAGACTTTAGCTGTACACTGCTAACTGGCAAAGTGGAGACATGTTGGCCAGATTTACAATGCCATATTTTCAAAGCTGCTTCTGATTCGTATTCTCTCAAGACGGCATATTCTCCATTGTTGGTCACAGTGGGTCTCATTACTTCATAATCTGTTGACAACCAGCATGTGATCAATCCACTACTTTGGTTTAGTACACACGTTTCTGTAGAATGATAACTTCGAAGTACAGCTACCTGAGCATTGCTGGCCTGGGCCATGTACACTGTGCTTTTACCAACAGTAATTGGTGCATAAACTGTCTCTTGTATGTTATCCACACTCCACACTGTGACTATGTGATTTGCACGTGTTGCAGTAAAGAACATTTTACTATCTGGAGACACCAATAGTTTAGCTGCTCTACAAGAAATAACAGATAATTGTTGTTTACTATGGACATTCCATGAAATAAGATTGGCCTGCTCATAAGCAACTATAAGAGTCCTCTCGTCAGGTGTCATGGCCGTTTCATATCCAGTAGCTTTATGTTTTGTTGGTTTAATTTCGTCAGGTATTCGAAACTTGTGATAGAGTTTTTTTTTATTAATATCATATACACATACACCTTTGTGTGTAGGCATCAAAAGAAAACTATCTGACTGTGACACAAACATGGCCCCAGCAGTCTCTTCAATGGTGCTACCCTCAGAATCAATTCCACCGATAACTTGTCCAATTTCACCAGCGTCATCATCTAAATTAATCATCTTCGCTTGTTTTGGCTGCAGAATGAAAGCAGTTTTACTAGACTTACTTATAACCATTTGAGAAGGAAGGATAATCCCACTGACCTCAGCAATTTCTTTAAAGGATATCATGCTATACATCTTCAGTTTGTCTGATCCTCGAAGAATGCACAATATAAAAATACTGTTAGGAGTTATTTCCATCATGGACACTTGTTCAGGTATCTCAAATATCAAACATCCAGTTGAAACGTCAAAACAATCGACATGCTGAGTGTTCATATTCAACACAAAAACCCTGTTACCAACGAGACGATAAATTAAGTTGTCAACAAACCCATTTTTGTACACTCGTTCTAACTGTATCTCCTTTACGATGCCAGCTGTTGTTGTATCAATAACGAAAACTGGGTTTTTGTTTTTGTTTTGATAAGCAGTAGCTAGTAAGATAAAATGACCATCAGGCGATGCTGATAAGATATTCAATTTAATATCATCATCTGGACAAACAGTATATTGTTGTTTAACTTCACCACTATTCAAATCCCATATTACAACTTCATTTTGTTTGCCAACAGCCAAGAGATGTCTTGAATCAGAAGATACTGCTAGTAATTTATTGGAGCGGATATCAAATATGTCACACTCAAGCGTATACTGCAAAGCACCACCTGGTGATGGAAAGCAGTGTTGACGAGGCAGAAGCACGGAGTGTTTGTATGCTTGCTCATAACACTGTGCGATTAGTTTTTCGACATATTCCATACCGGAGTGGATGCTGTATGGTAGGAGACTCCCAGTGATTTGCAGTGCAAGTGTCTCGGGATTGTCATTAAGTGTAGATCGAGCCAAGTTTAGAGCACCTTTTAATAACAACACAGCAGGATCTGATAACAAATAATCCAAATCTCTCATTATTTGCTGAATAGAAGTGGCACAAAGCTTAGTGTATAACCATTGATAATTAAACAAACATAACGATTTCAAATTATCATGCTGCCTTGAATTAGCCAAATGGTAAGGACATTGTCGAAGTTTACGGGTGTTGTACTGCTTATTTCCACCATCATTATCTGCATTAAATACCAAAGGTTGAGCAGGAACTCTGCGATCAGCGGAAGCCTCAGGCAAATTCAAACCCAGCTTGTGCATTTCATACTCTGAAGCAACAAATGGCTTTGGAGTTTTGTGCCATTTTCCCATGTAATAATCTGCCATTGCAGAGTGGATATCTACTACAAATAGAGTATTATTCAAGTAACGATTAATTGCCGCTTCTTTGAACTGACGGTGATACCAGTAAGTGACATGCAAGCCATCTGCTTCCCTATCTACTAAATAACTCGAGACTTCATGGCGAATTCTAATCCACAGTAATGGTGGAACTCGACGAATGGGGGGAACGTGATATTGGTAAACATCTGACAAAACAGCATCATCGAGGGACAGCAAATCATCTAGCTCAGCCTCGCTGAGTCCTGTCTCAGATGCAGTAAGATATGCAAATGCATGAGTTACCAAGCATGTGCCATGTTTTACTTCTAAACGCTCAAACAGTTTTTCAATACTGGCATGGATGGTATGCACGAGTAAACTGATACTGACTTGAGTGTAAGACTTCCAGGATATAACTTGCTGGAAAATTAAATTAACAAAGAGTGGCAAACTACACTTTTTGAAGCTCTCTTCAACTAATTGGCACTGTCCTTCTGTGAGTTTGCGACTTTTTTGTTGAAGCCAAGAAAGAAGAATTTCAAAGCTTAGAGACTCTCCTAAACTTTCAACTTCAACAAAATTACACTCATCAACATGTTTCTGCAAAACACTCAAAATATTATGTTCAGCAGGCAGTGTTGATACAATAACGAAAACATTCTCAGGAAGTTTCCATGGTAACCATGGTAACTGATGTGCATAATTTTCAGATGAAAGTTGATCCAATGAATCTAGTATTATCACTAGAGGTTTCTCTTTAGTAGGATACTTCGTCAGCAGCCCACTGAAATGAAGCAGTAAGCTACTGTAATCAGAAGGAGGATTAGCTGTCTCATTTCGATCATAATTAGCGCTGATTTGATGACATACGCTGAGTAATGTCTGTCGTATTGTACTGCTTGAAGGTGATGTTCCTAGAAATCTGGTGATAATCATAGGTTCACGGCTGGACCCTAACCAATCAGGTACCTACAATGCCAAACAAGCGATATATACAAAGAAGAGAAAATAATGTTCACCACAACTGGCACAATGCCGATAGATGGGTACATGTATTATCATATAGCAGTAAATAGCATTTTCTCTTGAAAGAGAATGTGCAAGCTTCTAATTCTTGACGTCAATGTGTATTTAGATCAAAATCATTAGCAGTTATTTTGATTCTCTCTTATAACATAGGAATCTCATCAGTAATGTTGCAAAATTTCACAACACAGAAGAAATTATCATTATAATTCAAAATTATCAACTTCTCATGTTGGTAACAAAATGCAGAGCAGGCCTTTGGCGAACATACCTCACTGGCGACTCTAGCCATCACTGATGTTTTCCCAGAACCACTGACGCCATATACTACATATGGCTGCTTAACTGGATTATCAAAGTAAGATTTGATATTTTCCAGGATGATCTGGCGTCCATGAAACCTTTCACACCGCTCTGCTGCCATTGTAAGATGTTGTAATACTTCAGTGTAAAGAACATTAGCAGAACGTTTCTGGATGTCCACTACAGCACTGTCAATTTTACATGTGACAGCTCTGTAGAAATCCTCCGCAAACTTTGCCAAGTACTCTTGATGAGTGGCTTTGGTAATACCATTATTTCTGGCCCAATGCACAAGATTTCTATAAATTAATAATAAAATACACGATACTTATTCTGATATCAAGCAGCAAATTTGTACGTTGACTTGTATTTTAAAATTATTTGCAGATTTCACATTTGCTAAAGGTTTTTACTGTATGTATGTACGACTTATTGCATGTTTACAGTTAAAAGAAACCACTATTACAATATGGATGCTTCAGTAGCTGTTTCATCAGTAAGCTAGAGGACTAATAAGCTTATATAAAAGAGGCCTCTTTACATAAGTGATTTTGCAGTACTGGTAATATGATTGCAATGTTTCTGTGCCACTAACCTGTTTACATCCTGCAGTTTTGATGTCACCTTCTCGTCTCTTAGTTTGGTAAGTAAAGCCTGAGCTTCTTCGTCTACATCAGCCTCCGTCATGTCAATATAGTATTCGGCCTTTTCATCATCTAGATTCCTCGTCAAATCGTCAATGATGCGAATAAAACACAAACAATGGCGCCTTGGATCACCAGGAGCATTAATTAAGCCATGATTCACTTCTGCTTCTGTCACTGTTAATAAATCATTTCCAGTTTAACAATAACACTTGATAAATTAGTTAATTGTTTTATAAAAAATGCATGAAACATGTAAAGATTTTTGTAGCTTTAGAATAACAATTAAAGGATAATTATAAAATTATTACTAAGGGAAAAATTTATATTAGATAGACAAAAAAATGTTTTTAAAAATAGCTACATCACATTTAAAGCATAAAAATTGTTTTAATGTGCTCAAAACAGGCAATTTGCTTTGGTATCTTTATGTAGTGGCGTATTGAACCCAGTTCTCTATAAACTATAGTACAACTTGAAATATATGTAAACTAGAACCCTATCCTATCACTCCTATCAGTAAACTAAATAATATTGATAGGACACAATCTTTCATATGCGGCATTAGTCTCAAGTAAGGCATCTACCTGGGATTTCCTTGTATGGGTACATTGGACTGGTCCATTCATGGGCTAGTCACTTGATATATATAAGTTATAAAATACTACAATAAAGTGTGAACCGCGCTCCGATACTTTATTTTATAATATTCAAAAACCAATTTGCTAACCAGACATAAAAAATTGGTCTTTAGTGCTTTCATCCATCGTAAGTTGAGTATAACACGTCTGTGCAGCCAGTCGCAGCAACTTTTGAATGTTGTTAAATATCTCGTACCATTCTTGTAAGGCAAGCTTTCTTTTCTTTTTATCCTAAACAACATAACATTCATGACACGTAACATTGAAAATATTATTTAACAACTGCTATATTTAAGTTATTGTTTTTCAATTCCTGGACCAGTACATAAAGGTTTACATTGTACTGGCACTTCAATAACAAAAATATGCTGTCAATTTAAATCGCAACTAAATATATTAACATCTGATGGTTGTTTTAAGTGAGCTAAAAATAACGGAGTTTTAAAGTTAGAAAAAAACTAACAGGTAACATTAAAAATAGATTTGAGTAATAATACGTCAACTTCAAGTTATATTGCACGTACCTCCGATAAGTGATTTGGCAGTTTTGAGCTGATTGGCTGCAGTACAAACACGGAAGGAATGGAGTTTGTATCCTCCCTAAACCATTCATGCAGAAGGCGGACATCTTTATCTAAATCCTTTAATGTGTTGCACATCAGTTGGAATATTTCTGACTTGATTTGTGGTGGGAAAGGACGGTAACCATGGCGCTGACCAAGAAATGCCTGTAACAAATAAAGTATGATTACAATGTAACATGACTCTGACAATATATATGGATGAATGGCTGGCTGGAAGGCTGGACGGACAGACGGATGGATGGTGACAATTGCATTATATAATGTATCAGCTACATTTCCACCAAATATGTTTTAATTAATTATTTTTTAACGTTTTAAGTTAATTTTGCATCTATATATAACAATGAAATAATTATACATTTCAGCTTACTACAAAATTGGGTCCAATTGACAACTTTTGACAATTTTGTATCTCCTGGAAACAAAGAGTGCTTGTCATGTGATCATCTGTCACCTCATCTCGTACTCCCCAACGCATATCAACAACCTACAAGAAATTAATACTATAATGCAACAGTTTCAGAAAACAATAATTTAGCACTGAAAATAAAAATATCGCCAAAAAGCTCTGATCCTTTCCAATGCACAAAAAAAATTAATTCTAAACTAGCTTAAGCAATTTTGACACTATACTAGCTTCTTTATAAATATTAAAATTGTTAGATTACATAAAATGGTAGTTAAAAATACTTGGAATTTATAAAATGGTAGTTAAAAATACCTGGAATTCAAGGCCGTATTGTTTCTTGCAATATTCTTTCAGTCTAGGATATACCGATTCCATAAGTAGGTTTCTTTCTTCGTTTGTATCTAAAAATAGTAAATTGTTCTTGTTCACTTAATAATTATATTTTTTTATTAGAATATACTTCAATACAATATGAAAATAACTGAGTGTACAATAATTTTAAAATAAAACCTACAAAACATTTCATTGTCTCTGTTTGTAATCAGCTAATTATAAAAGCTTACAGAACCCATGCTAGAATTCTGAAACTTGCAATTAAACAAAAAAAAAACATTATATTTCTATTGCATTATATTTTACTGATCATATCAACCAAAATATTTGAAATTATAACAAAATCAGCAAATTTAATTTGAAAATATGATTTTTGCTGATAAAATCAATTAAATGGAGATGGTACATTTAAATTTACCAGTGAATGTTGAACTTATGAAGATCCTGATAATTTTTGAGTTGATTGGTGGAAGTTGTGCAATTCTTCCAGACATCACCAATCTATATTGTGTCTCATCCATACTGCTAGTAAAAAGGCAACACCTAAACCCACAGTAGTTCCCCTCTGAAATAAAATTTTAATTCATTAATTGTACACAAAAAAAATCATGGTCCACAGTTTCATTTTATAGACCTGTTTGTAAAAAAAATACATATTCATGAAACAATAAAAAGTGGTAAAATAAAATACGACTCTCCATTTCTACATAGTCAATATACTTACAACCTTAACTTGATGGCAGAAAAACACACAATTGTTCAGTAGCATCTAACTGTGAATTCTTTGTAAATGTACACAATTTCTTTTGATTAAAAAAATCCTATAAACCTAATCCTTCCAGACAAAAGGGAAAATTAATCCAGAATCTGGCTCTTTTTTATGATAGATTATTAATAAAATTTACCTTAAGTCAGTCTTGAAAGTCAACTTGTAGCATATTTCAAGGTCATATCACAAAATCTGTTCAATTTACAAATTCACATCCATTCCTTAAAAATTCTTACTACGCAGCAGCCATTTTCAGAAACTATAAAAGCTCCAGCCTCCATTTATTACGTTTATCATATGACAAACACTGATTGCTACTGTTGTGCAACACACCTGAAATTATAAGGAAAGCTATATTTTGCAAAAAGAATGTAAAAATAACAAGGTTACAAAATTTGACCCTCTGTTATCTAATGATAATATATAATTATAACTTGATTGACCCGTCCTATCAGCATAATAGCTTTTAGGTCACTCAATAATTTGTTAGTTGAGAGAAATTACAGCATAAAAAGTGGATGATTATATAGCTGATGGATGGTTGCGGTACCTTGGTTTTCAACTGGGGCGCCAAAACTAGTTGTATTATTGCTACATACCATATAATTTATTACATTAAGTATTCATTACTGTCAACATACAATTTTATATCTGTTTGATATTTTTAACATCTTGGTGGGGGGGGGGGGGGTTAATGTATATAAACAAGGATTATATTACAAGTATCTGGAGTATATAATTATTTATATTATATACTGCAGTTAGTGTGTACAGTGACCATATCAGACACACAGTGGGAGCTATAGGTATCATCATTATAACACTTCAGCTATTAAACACGCATATCAGGGCCCTGCAATTTCTTACATTAAGTCATATACTATAGCTGAAACATATATATAACATATAACTAAAATACAGTGGACATGCAGATTTAACATTTGTCACTTCTTGAAAAGTGATTGTGCAGCCACAGGGTACAAGTCACATGACACAGCTAACTATTATTATTACATATTGTACCTCTACAGTCATGTGTAAAAAAATTCAACCTAAAAGTGTTGCCGCTTCTTTGTCTCTCATAGTCCTTCTTAGGTTTGTCACAAGAAGCTTGCTTAATACTCCTCAAGGTGACTTTTAGCGGTTTTAGCAATAAGGCGTGCAAGATGGAAATTTCGTGTTGGTCTATATGGATTTGTGTGCTAAAAGTCACTTTGAAGAGCAATATATATATATATTGCAACCAATTGAAATTAAATATAATCAGTCAAAGTGACAGATATATAAGGCCCCGAGAAAATTTGACAAAATAGGTGCCATTTCCTGCATTCTGAGGCTAAAAGTACCTTTGGTAATTAATTTTTGTTTCAAGTACGTGGAAAATTAAGGGCATTATGCGTGAGAGCGTGATGCAAATGCATGACGCCAGACGCGGGAGCCTAATTGACAGGTCAGAAGCTAATAGACAACAATTTTGGTTTGAATTTTTTGACACACGGTGAGTGTTTGGTTTTAACACCATCTGGGTCACAACTGGTTGTATTTGTCCCAGGTTATAATAATTACTAATTAAAACTTATTACTGTAAATGGTAACCAAGAGGCCCGCCATTGGCATTGAAATACCTGGCCAGGGCGGATTCGGTTATCTCGAATATTTTACATTTAAACGGATTTTGTAATAGCTTTACAACATGATCTCACCCTTACTATATTAAAGCATGTCATGAACGCCAAAATTCAAGTACATAAACGCTAAAGCCACGCTAAAAGAAGCATTTCGTTATGTGAGCTTGCACTTTCATCAACTGCATGGCAACACTTGCACTGACGCCTAGTGGTAAAAAAATACGTTTCTTATTACTTTATCGCCATCTGTCGGGAAAGAAATTAGATTTCGGATTTCCAAACAGGTGTCTTATTCCGTGTGTCTGTGGTTGCATCTAAACGATTATAAGTTTGCTGTGAACCTGATAATATATAATCAGTTAATGGATTACTACAGTGGACTTTCTGAGTCCTCTACAAATTTTGAATATGTAACTGCAACTAATTATATATGACGTTGCGTCAGATACTCGCGCACCACTGAAAAATTCCCATGTTCAATTTAATTTTCCTCGAATCGCGATCTGGTTAATAAATAAATTACAAAGTGTTATATATCAAAATAACGGGTTATAAATTGTCTTTGCGATAATATATATATTAGAAATCAAAA
>JAOXYB010056345.1:0-11107 GCA_028565635.1 Phoronis ovalis
TCGTACACCCATATTTTCGGAGAATTTTGTATTTCCCAAATTTCGTACACCCCCCAAAATTAGAAAAAATAATTATTTTTTTTTGTACGAATTTGAGAAGAACTACTGTTCGGTAATATAATTATAATCTCACTGGTATTTCAGTTGAAATATACAAGTTTTAGTTTTTAACTAGTAGACAGAATTTCGCAGGGACAGAAGTGCTTAGCAATACATTTTGCCAAGTCAGTGAAACAACAATATTTCATTACTTTGATAATTTTCATTTATTTATTAATTATATTTGATAAAATAGTAAAGTAATCGCATCCCCTATCTGAAGATCATATGTTCTAAATCATATGTCCTAAATGGTTATTTGATTTCCCAAAACTAAAAGCTAGAATTGGGGACAAAAAGTGAATTTTTTTTTTAACTAATTGCCAAAATGTATATTATAATGCAAAAATATTTTGCATTGTGTACAACATTTTTGTCTGCTAAGCTGAAAGGATCTGGTATAAATACACTTGATGATGATACAAAAGCTACTTTCCTCTAACTAAACAGTCACGCAACAAACAGCATTTAATAGAAAAAGTATTTTATGAATACAAATATTGCCTGATCAGTATTACTGACAGCTGTATAAGCATCTAGCTACTATTAATTTCTAAATATTACACAAAATCAGCAGAAAGCTAGAAACGAAGCTGACAGAAATTCTACCTTTAATTACTCAAAGCTGCAATACCTTACAGGATCTGCCTGACTGTGTGTCTTTCATTTTTCAATTAAAAGCTGTTACCATAGATACTTTATCATCAATTAACACTTATCATCAAGCAAGCACCATCCTTCACAGTATTATATAATTATACTATCTTACAGTTACAGTTTACAATAGAATTAAATTTAATGCATTTCTTTTGAATTTAAATTGGTCCTAATAGTATAAAAGCTAGGCTGATCTAGCTATGAACAGATCACTACATGTAATTTATAAGTGCAAGAAGAACTTTATCCATAAGCAATATATTGCTTGAAATAATACTTGTAAGCGTATTTAACAGTTACTTAGCTGATTTTGAAATACAAGACATTAATCTGGAGACCTGTGTACATTGAATGTTAGTAAATTATAAAATTTAGCACCAAATGTGAACATGGAAAATTCTACCTCGGTAGAAACTGCAACAAATTTCACACGGATATTTCCTTTCGTACCGGCATGTGCATTTACAATCACCAAAATTTTCCTAATTTTAGTTATTATACCAGCCAACATCTTAAATCTTATCACTTTAACTCGACCACAAATGAAATGTCTAAACAATGTGACACGATTCTATTTCATCATGATGGCAATATTGGATTTAACAAATGGTGCTCTTGGAATACCAGCTGGCATTCTCAAAGAAGGTCTAATCAACTTCGATATGGATGACAGACTGCATTCTATAACTCATGATAAACACTTCTGTATGGGAACCTGGTTTATACTAGGACAACTCTCATTGCTATCAAACATGACCTATCTACCCATTGCTATGGACAGATTCATTGCAACAATGTGGCCAATGAAATATAAAACAATTGTTACATTTCATCGTGCTGCGATTACTTCTGTCTTAGTATTGTGCATTAGCAGTATTCCCTTTATTCTTCTATTCGCCAGTGATGTAAACCATCATCAGCAAGGGGACAGATGTAATTGGGAGCACAGTGATCTGACACTGTGGTATGCAGCATTAATATTCGATGGTGTTTTACCTCTTGTTTTAGTGTATGTATTTTACACTGCAATAGCAGTCAAACTGCATAGACAGCGTAATAAAGTACATATTAACAATAGACAAGATTTGCAGCAGCCATGCACATCTGCTACTTCAAACACCAAGGTGGAACACTATGGGACAGAAAACACAAAGAAGACAGGGAAAGAGAGTTCTTCTACTTCAAGAAGTAAAAAAGCAAAGCACTCGGAAAATGCAGTTACAAAAACGATGTTTCTCATTGTTGGTTCATACACCATACTGTTGCTTCCTGGGATAATAACAAGCATCATAGGACCTTCCCTAAACTTGACCAAGCTAAACACAAATGTGGTGTATGAGATCGGCTACCTGTTTGTTTACAATCAATATTACATGAACGTAATAATTAACTACAAGACAAATATTAAGTATCGTGAAACGTTTTCAAAAGTTATTAAATGTGGTACTAGGCTAACTGTTAAGTTGTAGATGGAAGCAATTTAAAATGTGAGGCATCATGAGAAATTTTCATGCTGTTATTGATAGAATACATAATCAAGCATAAAATGAAACTGTTACTGAAAAGATTGGTGAAATGTCACTAATGTTCAAAATCCATAAAAAACAAGTCAAATGCATCGGACAAAACCAGCTGGCAATAGCTTCAAATTTTCCGAAACCTAATACGGATGCAGCACACAAGGCAGAAGATAGTTTTAATGGATGTAATTCGCAGCCAATCCAAAGTATAGGATAATGGCAAAAATTGTTCTAAAGTTGTGGCAAATCTCTTATCCAAAACAAAGAGATCATATTAAATGTGATACTAGGCTAACTGTTAAGTTGTAGATGGAAGCAAATTAAAATGTTTTGTGCATCATGAGAAATTTTCATGCTGTTATTGTTAGAATACATAATCAAACAAAAATGAAACTGTTTCTGAAAAGATTGGTGAAATGTCACTAATGTTCAAAATCCATAAAAAAAAACAAGTCAGATGCATCGGACAAGACCAGCTGGCAACAGCTTCAAATTTTCCGTGTCCTAATATGGATGCAGCAGACAAGGCAGAGGATCATTAAAAAATTCACAGCCTATCCAAAGTATAGGATAGTGGCAACAACTCATAGATGACTATATACATAGTACCACCACATGGCTTATACAATTAAGTGGTAGTTAAAGAAACATTAAAGGCTAATTTACTAATAACAATTAAACTTAAATATTTTTTAAGTGATAATAAATAATTATTGTAGTAATGTTTGAAACTTTCTTAAGAGTGTACGCATGTGTTCTATTTGTTAGGCAGATTTTATGTTTTTTCTATTTGTTAGTCGACAGGTTTTACTCAGGTTTGTAATCATTAAGCGACATTTACCGAATATATACTTTGTTTGATATCGTTATAATATATGACTGTGTAGTAAAAACAATGTAAATTGTTCAGACCTGCAATCTGAAGTACTGCTTGATGACGACTTTTCAACACAAACAATAGCTTTACAAGTAATAACACTCACAACTATAAGGGTCATAAAAATCCTCAATTGGAGAAGTAACTAGGCAACTGAATGGTTAATAATTACAGCTTGTGTAACATAAAAGCTAAAAGTTATAATATTATACCTAGTAAGTTTACTAGATGACATGGACTCTGCAGCAGTATTTTGCCTTAAGCTTTACAGTTTAATTAAATTTGAGATGCCTTAGATTCTGAATCAGTAGTTTCCCACTATTCTTTTCAAATTTTAATTTCCTTCTTAGCTTTTAAGAAGTCAATACATTTAACATGCTCAAATATCACCTTGTTAACAATTTGTGTTTCATGTAGTTTCTAGTTAGAGGTTAAAGTGTAATATTTTAAGTGAAAAACTCTGGTCATGTCATTTTAACTCCTTGCACTAGCTAGTTAGTACATGCATTTAATTTCATATGCTGTTGAATAAAAAAAACAACAAATGAATGGAATTGTGATGTGTTGCATTATTTAAAATAAAGATAATTTTAAATAAATTTGATATTAATCTTTAGGTTTTCTTCATGTTGAATGGTGCAATGTCTCATTCAGAAATACTAGATAAGTAGTAGATGAATGTATTCAAGTTCCAGAATTAAAGCAAATAATTTTAATAATTAATTCAAAATTAATTTTTTTGGAACTTTATCATGGGTTCTCTGCGCTATTTTTTGTTTTTGGTTCGCACGTTTGTGGTATTAGCCAATCAGCATTCAGTATTTATGAACACTATTTCATGGAATCGATTGGCATCATGATGTAACATGTAAGTCACGAGGAAATGTTACATAAGACATTAACACCTATGCTGGAACAATAGTGTTCAAGCACTTTTGTATATAGCTTTTAAAACGTCTCCCTGTATTTTTTCTTGAATATTATACCACAAAATATTTCCTATTTTAATTCAATGTTGTAATAAATTATATATCTGTTAATACTGCCCTTTGAACTCAACCAAAACACATTTTTTTAACTGTGATAAATTTCCTCATACATCGCAGACACTATTGCCCATGCTGGAATAGCATTGTTCATCACAAGCAATTTAGTATGCAGCCACACAGTACTCCTGAAATCTTTCAGTTTTATTATAATGGTATAAATATAGTTTTTTCTGAATAATACCACAACTGCTACTATTAAAGTATTAAAGTATGAACTAAAACAAATAGTGTGTTCTCAAAAACATTTATTGTCCAAGAAACGTTTATATTTAAACACTATTTTACCATTAATAGTGCCCAGTTACTCGAACACTATTTGTATATTAATATATATATATCTAGTTCATACTTTTCTGGTATTAGCCAATCAGTATTCAGTATTTAAGAAATATTATTTCATGGTATCAACCAGCATCATGGCGTGACATGTAAGTTATGAGGACACACTGTTTAAGGCAATTTAGCTAAACGATAATAACAATGTGGAATTAAAATAAAATGTATTTATCAAAACATCACAAACTAATGTGACATATATTGTGATATTCCTATTGGACAATCCATAATATTAGGAGACCTGATTTATTCATCAACTCCATGGCACCTCAATGCAGGTTCATGTTGTGCCACTGCTTTGTCTTTGTATTGATACTCACCCCTTTAAATCTTGTTATATGTTTCATATGCATAATTCCTCTACTATAACTAGGGCTTAACAAACTATCATCTAAACCATTTATCACAGCTACCAATTCCCACAAGTTGTCAACTCCACTCTAAAAATAACAAGCCGAATTATAAAATAAATTAAAATTGAAAATGTCCTACAAAACTTTCATCATTATTATAGGAATATAGCAAAGTTTAACTCAAAGTGAACTGTGGCAAACCTGTGAAAAGATCTGCTATAACAGCTCAAGACCTTTTTAGTCTCATAAACCAGAGGATACCTTGAGAAAATTTGAGATTTGAAAGTTAACCTGGCACTCATTTCATAGAACAATGTCATTTTTGTTTTCAAACAATTAGTACATTTTTGTAGTGATCAAAATCCATTTACACTTTCCAAATTTAAAGTGTCCAAATTTATCTGCAATGAAATAAATGCAATTACTGTATGCCTTGGTTAAAAGAAAAAAAAAATACATTGTATAAATATTAATGCACCCCACATGTCCCCCTACTGGTGAACAGGAAAAACTGCAATTAGAAATGGATTCAGTAGCATGATTCACCCACAATTCATGCCAAAGTATATGAACCACTTTTTAATAGAAAAAGCAGAGAAAACAGTATAGATATGTAAAATAATGCTTTTATTTACATCATCTTCAACAGTTGATACAAGTTGTTAATCATCTTAGCATGGAAAATGAAATTTAGTCTTATACTAGCTATTATGATAAACGCTTTGTCTTGCTGAACAAACCAAAGCCCCGTTAGATGGTAACATCAAGAGTAAATAAAGACTGTTCTGACTCAAAGGCTGCTTGAAATGTAAAGACAGTGATAACAACTCACCATGAAAAATTTTGATACTTGACGTAATGTCTGACAGTGAGCATCAAAATCACCCTGAGATGAGTTTTCTAAACACACTTTCAGTTCTTTTGAGATCTTTCCAGCCAGAAGCGGCGATATACCAGAAGACATGGCAAGATCTAAAATGAACAAAACAAAAATGTCAAAGCATATATTTTACTGGTAAATTCAAAAGTAATCACCTTTACAACAGGGTTTAAATTCCATAACCACCAAGCAATTGTGAGATATCTTTTTTTTAGCTTTCATTATGTAACAGAAAAAATATTCATTCAAAATTTGATGGAATAAACAGCATGCTATAGATTCAATTTAGTTTTAATAATAAAAGAAAGATATTTACATTTGTCACGCTGATGTAATATTAAAATATAATGATTTAATTCATTTGTCACTATATAAAGCTGCTTTCCAACTAAAAATACTCAGTATAATAGGTAGAATACTATTGTAAATCTTAAAACTGCATAAAGAAAAGCTATTGGCATAATTGTGTGGAAAAGTTAAGCAGATAAACTATAATCAATATTGCTCATGTGCAAGAACTGGAGTAACAAGAAGCAACAGTTAAAATCAAATCAAGCTAAGTATTAGTCTTCCATGACATTTGCATAAATTGCACACTGTACCATATCGTTCACTATCACGCATGACTGCCGTAATAAAAGAAGCAAGTGAGTCATTACCTAACACAGAAATATTGCAAAATAATCATCAATACATATGCAACCCATGTTTTCAATAAATGGAGTTATCATGCGACACAAAACAACTTTCCAAATTCCCCTTTGAAATTGATTGAGTCGGGAGATAATCAGGTTTTTATTTTGTATGACAAAGATTTTTATGACTGGAAAATATGTACCTTGACATTCATCCAAAAAGCATAGCACTTTACATACAATGGGCATCTAAACAAATCCTTTTATACTGAAACATTTTATACTGTTGCGGTACTAATATCGCAACTAGAATACTGTTTTTCAATAAAATGTTACTTTCGAGTTATTACATTTAACATTTATTCCAAATTACTACTTTCAAAGCAATTTATACCTGGGCCTGCAATGACATCTGACCACGGCCGCCTAGCAATCACATTCATTTCTAATGGTTGAATAAGAGGAAGCAGCGACCAAATACGGACGGTTGAATCTCTTGAACATGAAGCAAGAACGAATGGTCGTCTAGGGTGACTGGTTAAACCTACAAACACAGATGAAAATATTCAATGATTTCCAAAAAAAGCAAAGTTGAGCATTTCACATAATACATACTTAAACACTATCTTATGAAAGTTAATCGAACTAGCAAGGATTAACTTAATATATAATAATAAACTACTTTATGGCAAAGTATTAATCATCATAAAATATGCAGTTAAAATCTTACCAAATACAGCAACAAGTTGTTTGATACAATGCAATGGAAAACATTAAAATTTGAGCATGCTATCTATTTTTTCGATCCGCAATAAATATGATAAAACTGGATTTAAAAAAACCCGTTTTTCGCAGTGTGGTTAAGGTGACATCTGGTGTGAAAACCACAGCGCTATAATCATAATTTTTACCATAAACATCTGCTCCATGGTCTAATACTGTATCTATACACGCTCCATCCCTTGTATCCCAAATCCGTATGGAATAATCCCAGCTGCCAGAGACCAATAAGTAAGGAATTTCAGTGTTCCATAAAAGACCCCTGACAGGAGCTGTATGAGTGGACAAGATCTGAATACAAGCATCTTGCGTGTAATCCCATATACGAATTGTCCTACAATAAAATTATTTTATTTTAAACTTAGCTAGCAAAGACTGCTATAATTTTAACCATTATATATGATGTTATAATTTGACAGTTTATGTAAATATTAATCCATATGTAGTCGTAATCTTTTCTGGAATAGCTCTTGAAGCTAATCAAGATCAACAGTGTCATTTCTTTAAATAGCTTAAATAACTGTACAGGTGTTCAAGTCTAGTTCAATCTGTGGAGCAATACAAACTTGTGCTTTTTTGAAAGATAGTGTGCTAAAGTTCCTTTATAAAGTTCATGGCAGTAGCCTGGTTTTGATGTCTAATAACTAAAACCAAACGGGCGTACCAACATAGTTTTAATACAACTACTTCAATCTAGAAAAATCTCCAACCTAGAGATGAAACTTGAAACTTACGAATCATCAGAGCCACTGCATAAGATGCCTTCTCTTAATGGTGACCATTTCACATGGAATACTTTTGCTGTATGACCAGCAAAGGCTTTAAGTGGGTGGTCAGCTGTAGTCGCTAGGTAAAACACTCGCACAAGTTTATCATTACATCCTGTGGCAATCATGTCTCTGTCAACACAAAATTAAGAAATTCAAACCATATACAGAAAAACATTCCATCTATGAATGTACACGCTATTTTTGAAATGTCTTTGTCCAAAGAGCATTTTTTCCAGTAAAAGAAAATGGTCTCCGATTCTGTTAGTCCTGGTTCATGACGTTCTGCACTAGCTCTTGATAATCTGACTTGTGAGCTGTGCAAACAGTCATGGAAACTTACATAGCCAATTACAGTGAAAGTGCTCAAACTTGGAAATCCATGTAATTCCTACCAAATGAGTTCATATATCAGCATCCAGATACTCTCTGATTATCCAACTTCAACTCCCACTACTTCTATGGCTATTTGCAACTCCTGCGCTGGCACCCAGAGGGATGGGGTATTTGCCAAAAAACTGGGTTGGTGTGTGAGGCCCAGGGTAAAACAAGCTTACTGCATGGTAAAAACTGAATTCAGGAGTTTCAAATGGTGAGTGGTTGAAGTTGAAGTTGGATAATCAGGGAGTATCTGGACAGTGATGTATGAACTAATTCGGTAGGAATTACATAGATTTCGAAGTTTGAGCACTTTCACTGTAATTGGCTATGTAAGTTTCCATGACTGTTCGCACAGCTCACAAGTCATATTATCAAGAGCTGGTGCAGAATGTCATGAACCCGGACTACGATTCTGTACATTAGTTACATATATGAGGAAATGATTTAATGATATTACACTGTAAAACCTTACTTGTTATTTGGGGACCAATCACAGCCAAACACTGGTCCGGAATGTTTATACTTCTGTATCAGCTCACCATCCACCTGCCGGACAATGCTAGAACAATAAAAATCAAATGTAGAATATTGGCAGACATATCTTGTTTTAGGTAGGCAGACCTCATGTAAAACAATTTTCTGTGATCTTGCAAAGGTAAACAATTACACAATAAGCTCACAAGCTTTGCTTATCTTAATAGTGCACATACATGTAGTCTTATCAAGAGTACAAAAGTACTAACAGAAGATGAACCTAGCACAGAAACAATATTATCACAACCCATAGTAATGATATTTACCCCATAATAAATATAAATTCAAAATTTCTAACTAACTTTGGGAAAAAATAATTTCTTATGAAAGCTAAAGAGAAGAGAAAACAGCGACTTGTATAGAATTAAGTACTTTTCAAACAGTACTCTGTTTTTTATAATAAATGTTTAAAAATGTGGAAGGATATTTAACACGAAAAACAAACATGCTTACCCGATGTAATTTAAATCATTTGAAGTGTGGTTGACAGAGTCTTATGCACATCGGAATTATGGCAAAACATACGATACATGCAGATACATTTTATACTGTCTATGAGGGTCTATAAAGTTTCATTGTCAGTATGTGGTACATAAGACTGTCCCTCAGTAATGTTCAGGTTATGAACTTGTCAAACAAAATAGCTTTTGCCTGGTTGGTGGTATATATTAATTCACATGCAAATTAGCAGCATTATCCTTGATTTTACCCTTCCCAATTAAGAAAACTTAAAGAGCATGCAATGCCATCTGGTGAAACACCTGTTTTCATTAATCAATCCTCGTTTTACGACAATTTTCAGCCTGTAAAAAATTCAGCCAATCAACACTAGGCTGTGCTGCTGTTTTCAATTTTTGGGTTTCATCAAGAAATTATTTTTCTCCCAAAGTTATTGCAAAATTTAGATTATAAATATTTATTTATTATGGGATAACTAAAATGCAACTAAGCAATTAATTTTATTGGCTGTATACAATTATCATGTAAGGAGTGTATGCATGAATCCGGGAGGGGAGGTACTCAAGGTATTTTTGGTGGGGGTGTGCAGCCCAGTTGAAAATTTTGGATTTGGATTGTATACTTCTTATTGTATTTTTTTGGATTGCTACCGTAAAGAAATTCAAAAATTTGGATTGCTACCCACTGCTTACAGCAAATAATTTGGATTAATTTTAGGCTTGTATCCATAAAACGATTTTTGGAATTTGGTTTGTATCAGTGGATTGCTACTCAAATATTTTAAAATGTTGATTGCTATCATTATATTTTACAAAATTTAGATTGCTACCCTTATATTTCAAAAAATTTGGATTGGGTACTGCAAGCTAAAATTTTGTATTGGGTTCTGCGGCACATCCCCGTAATCAAAAAACCATGAGTACCCGGGGCATGAATATAGCTGAGGTTTTAGTATCATTAGCACATAACCTTTTCCAAAAATTAGACAATAATTAACATTTAGTATTTAATTTAATTATGCTATCTACAATTTTACTATTTATACATTCTAACACAGTAATTACCAGTAGCCATCAGAACCACATGTAGCCAGTCTCCGGGAATCCTTCTGACACCACGCAACAGAATATACACTGTGTTTACCATGCTGTGAAACAGAAGAAATTATTCATATTTTAATGCAAAGCAATAAATGTGATTCCTATTTAAATAGGCAGTTACAAATTTTACATTCTGCACGTCAAACATTGGGGATATTTACATTTGACGTATAAAGATGCATAGGATATTCAAGCAATATTGCACATGGAAATATCAAACAAATATTAATAACATAATATACTGACAGAAATATTAGGTGAGACATTCATGATAATTATTTCAAGAGCCTAGAGAATTTAAGCGCAACTTATAAATAATACTAATTATATAAAATATAATTTTATTAGTGCCTAGTCAGATGTGTCTTTAGCGCAAAATCTTGGCTGGCACATAATGTCAACTTTCAAACCTAGGTAGTCATTTATTACATTTATGGTTACAGAAATTTAATACAAAATAACAGCATGCATGTCATTTAACTAAACAATTTTAAATGGTTATTAACCCTTTCACTGCCGTAGGCGAGAAGTCCCGCCTGCGTGGGTCACTGCCGTAGGCGGGGATTGCCACCAAAGATGTACTCAATGTTCAGTTCGCTCTATAACCACGAGATGTCTCCCCTATACGTTTTTAACTAACATAGCCATGTAGGTCAAGGCCATCATCTGTAGCGCTGTTT
>JAOXYB010056356.1:0-11104 GCA_028565635.1 Phoronis ovalis
ATACAAAGATGGCTTTACAACTACAGAAACTACATCATATGATGGGCATCTGTCTGCACCCGCAGACCTCTTGTTATCTGATCAGCTTCATACGAGTAAGTACTGTCAGTGTAGGTAAGGTGTAATTTTGATCCGGATCACCTCTGATGTGGCCGACTGACAGCCATATTTGTTCCTCAAAATTGTACGTTGCGATAACAGCTTCAGTTTTTATCTGATCAGCTTCATAATCAATACATGGTTAGTATAGGTCAAGGTGCAGGTCAAGTGTAATTTTGACCTGGATTACTTCCAATATTGCTGACTGACAGCTATATTTGATCCAGAGCATGGATGTCTCATTGCGCTGTATATCAGAAAGACGAAGCATTGACTAGATGATTCAAAGGGAGATTCAGGAAGGCCATTTGTTGATGGGTGTAATAGGCTAGGTCGCATTTTAAAATGACTTGAGAAGTGGGTCAAATGCTGATCTGAATATTCAACATTTTTTGTTGTGCGTAACATTTTCTTTGTCTCGCATAACTGATTCAGTTTTTATCCGATCATCTTCATTTTCAATACAGGTCAAGTACTGGTCGCAGTGCAGGTCAGTTGTAATTTTAAACTGGATCACTTCCAATATTGCCGACTGGCGGCCATGCTTGTACTCTAGAGAACATGTCACATTGCGCCGCATACCAGAAAAATGCAGCACTGACCAGATGATTTGAAGGTGGATTAACAAAGAAGAAAAGGTGGTTTGGTGTGTTAGGCTAGGTAACATTTTAGAATGACATTGAAACGTGTTTAAAATTATCATCCAGATCTTCAACATTTACTGTATGCATATGTAACATTTCAAGCAACTACTTCAAAAATTGCATTGCCGAGCTACACATACACATACAACCTAGAACATGATTTGATTCTAAGGATGAGATGGGCATCTGATATTACAAATGTTTTGTTTAATTAATATGTAATAACTATTTTTGTAAATATCCAAAGCAAGGAATGTTTTTTACTTAGGAAACCATAGAGAATTCTTCCACCTCCCTTGTAAACAGTCTGTAAACTAAAGTTTGAAAGTTTCTGATTTTTTTTAGTTGACCCCCCAATTATGGATTTTTCCTCTGTGACATTATCTCCCCGAGCATTTTGTGACCCTCAGGCATACATACTTGATCCTGATTCACTTATCGGAAGTATAAAGGCATACCTGAGTGGGTGGGAAGCAGATGTATGTCCAACTGGTCATTTTCATAAATCCGTAAGGTATAGTAAAACTTCTCTTATTATTCTTTTTAAAAGTGTTGAAAGGTAATGATTATTAAATGATGTGACAACACTAATGTGAAAAAAATGTCACCTAGAATTAGTTTTTTTTCGCTCGTCTGCTTTTTGTATTTTTCTTAGTCAATTTAGAAAATCTTTTAGAAATGTCTGTAAGTCTGCAACAGAAGTACAGCATTTACTTTTAATTACTGTCAAACCTGCCTGTAAGGAATCTATGAAAACTGGCCTTTAATAGCAGGCAGTCTTTATATACAGTTAACATATTATAAATTATGCATTGATGAGACATAATTTAATTGGCTTTTAGAAGCATATCCTAATTCTTAGTATAAACTTAAATATAAATACCATCATGATGTTAAATATCTACAATTTACATATTCAATATTAACTATTTGGCTGTTAACATTCTAGGCCCGATATCCACATCACAGCAAAGCTTGAATCCCCATGGAAAGCACGAGCTGCAACTCTTCAGCAGTCAATAGCTAGAACATACATCGGAACAGAGAGCGGTGTAACTCGGCTTTATCCCGCTGTGAACTTACAAAAGACTTATGATCCTACAAGGTAGGTAGGAAAGCGCAGGTATAAACCGATAGAGTAATGTTCAATATAAATTTACTGTCGTGAAATTTATGAATCTAACTCATTGATTGTAATACATATAAGTTAATTTTTAAGTCCTGTACAGAATAGGGTTGTGTCACCAAATGTGTCACCAAACATGATTTCCCATTTGGAACTGTTTCCAGGTTGTCAACGCACATAATACTCTCTTGCCACCATTTTCAACTTTCTGGACAAATCCTACTGCTTGTGCATTGTGCTTCTCTGCTTTCAGTTGTTTCTGTCTCTTTTAGCACATCTCATTAGCATCTTTGGATATTTACTTTTTTTTCGAATATGACTCAAAATGCATAATAATCATATATAGTAGTCATCAGTATCCTTTTCTGTTTTCAGACGTCCTTGGTATATACAAGCTATTGCTAACAAAGGCAAACTGTCTGTATCCAGTGTTTACTTAGATGCTACTGGTATTGGTAAAGTAGTGTCCATATTCAGAGCCATCCATCAAGGAACACCAACAGCTACACTAAGTTGCAGCTCAGGTATGCTATATTAGTACCAGGATTTACCTATCTTTCTCTCATAGTAGTCATTTTATTTTCATTCACTCTCTGTCCTTAATAATCATTAAATGGGCAATTCAAAATTACCTACATGTAACTGTCCTCTTGTTTTGTAAATCACCTCTGCCCCCGTTGACTATTATTATAATTATTAATAATTTATTTTTATATTCTCTCCCCAGCAGCAATTTTAATGGAATAGCCAGTTTGATTTTTTCGTTAAAATTATCATTTGGATTTCTTATGTTTTTTGTTTGTTCACTTACTACAATAGGAGAAATCTAAACTTTCTTTATTTTTTGTTTATTTGAACATTACTCATATTGTCACTTTTTTTTACAGCCAATTCTACTTATAGGTCAAAACAATTGCAAGGTGATCAATGCCTTACTCATGTGTCAACATATCCTTAAATAAAGGTTTAAAATTGTTTACAAGCTACAAAGCAAATAATTATATAGTTTGAGATCATTTTACTAATGCATGAATAGAATCCTGGAGTTTCAATTTTGCAAAACGGTCAATTTTCTAAATTATTTTTAAAAAAGCTTGAAATTTCCACTTAACTCAATATGCAAAACAATTTGTATGTATGCATTTAGTAAAGCAACTGTTTTTTAGTTCCACTACCACCTGGTTGCCAATGTGAGACCAGCTCGCAATGCTCGTCAAAATATTGCTTTAAAAGCTCTTGTGCTAGTGATGTCATTCATGGTGTGGTCGCTATGGATATGGTGTATGCAGATTTTAATGAAAGGATTAGGAATCTAAGTCGGTCAGCAGGAGTCAACTGTGGTGAAAGGTATCTTTGTCCGTCCACCTACTGGCATGTCTGTCAAACAAGGTTTGCATGTTCCCTTTAAGCTTTTTATTTTTTCTGCGTAGTAATTGTTCACATAGGAGATAGTAATTCTTCACTTTGGATACAGATATTCTTTCATGTTTGAAGCTACCATGATAATGATTGCAATATTCACTGAAGTAAATCAGGAATAGGGATATTCAAGGTAGAATCTTAACTGTCATCTTTCCTTGAAAATATCCACACTTCTCATTCGAGAAAAGAATCTCTATGCCCAAAATGAAGAATAATTTAATACACTCTAAATTATTTTCATATCTGTAAGTGTATTTATTAGATCTACTTTTTAGTTTTAGTATATTTTTCTAGGTGCTAAAAAATCCAAAGGGCAATGACAACATTCTTTATGGATCATTATTAAAGATGCTGAATGAAATAAAATCAGGCTTTTAGTGGCTTTTTGAATGTTGTCAGTGTCCAACATGTATGGCTGGTAGATTAATCTGATACTCGAGTGACATTTGAAGATTTCCAATTCCAAATCAATAAGTTAACTTGTCTTCAATGTTCTTTTTGGCTTATCCTATCCTTATAGGATATGCAGCATTGTTATAGTCCTTGGTGTGGCAATGTAAACAATGAGCAATATGTAGGAATTTACCTTTTTTAGCTAATAATAACTGTTCAAGGATAAAAAAAGTGCAGGCAATAAGAATATTAAGTAGAAAGGGAAATATATGTAAATGTGATTTTCAATTGTGACGTGTAGCTTTGAAGAAATAAGCCATTAATGATATTTTGGTACCATTAGTTTTTTTAAATTAGCGCAATTTTTTATTTGTAAATATTGTGAGTGTGTTTTAAGAACTTAATTATTTTTAAGGCTTGTAAAGTTTTAATTGCCCCATAATTATAAATTTATGTTAATCTTTTGAAATGTATCTCGTCTGTAACGATAACGTCCAGAAAATGTAGAATAAATAGTTTTATGTGGTAATAGATGATAAATAAGTTATCTATGTGATTTTTTTGTTTGAGCCTCCATAAAGAAGTTACATGTAATTAAATTTATATGAATATTGTATGTATTTTGCCGTATGCTTGTTAACCCTGGCCTTTTTTTTTTAGTATAGTATTGTATATATTTCATAATGACACAAACATTTGCTAATTGCATGTTAATGTCATAGAAAGTAGTACATGTTTTTTATGTTCTAATGTATTAAAAGAACACTTTGCTTTTAATAGTATGACTAATAGCACATGTGACAGAAATCAGTAGAATTGAAATCTTTTTGGAATGTGCTATGAAAGCAAAATATATATTTATGTAGTCATAGACATTTGAAGTTTGTTCATAGACAGGTTTGTCATAAGGATAGCTGTAGTGTTGATATTGAAGACATGAATTTAAAGACAATGTAAAATTTTCATATAAGAAACTGGTAAGTTTTTTATTGTGTAATGAATGAATTAAGTATTTTAAAAGATTTTAGTATTAGAGAATTTAAGAATGGGACATGTTTTGCCATTCATGTTTTATTGAATTTATAGCAAAGACTGTACAAAATGTCTCTGAAATTAGGTAAGAATGAGGAACAGATTTTAGTATTAAAGAATTTAAGAATGGGAAATGTTTTGCCATTCTTGTTTTATTGAATTTGTAGGAAAGGCTGTACAAAATGTTGTTGAAATTAGGTAAGAATAACTCCTGGGAGGAACTATCATTGCAAGTGACTGTATGTGTGTGTCATTGAGTGTTCTCCACGATGCCTTTTGAAGGTCAAGTTACAATTAACCCACCGGAGTTTCTATTTATTAATTATCAGTACTTTTTTACAAGCACTTCTACTTATATTCCTTTTAAAAGACAATGAAAACTATTATATAAAATTTTTTTGCTAATGAAATGTAATGAGCAATGACATAAATTTGGTAACTATATATTTCTTTAATTTATTATTTTGATCAATGGAACTGTACTTTTAAAACATATATGCTAATTCATATTCATAATATGCAATTGCTTTTGCCCAAATAGTCAATTTAAGCAGCGTGATAGGATGATTCTGAAAATCGTCCTGGCCCTTGTTTAATATATAAGTGGTAATAAAATGTTGCAAACTCTTAGAATTCTTTTTATGCCCATCACTATGTAATAGTGAATGGGCATATAGTCGTAGGGTCTGCGGCGGCATCGGCGTCGTATGTAACCTTTTCTTTGTCTTGATATAACGGCTTCAGCTTTTGTCAGATCATCTTCGTATTTGGTACAGGGTAAGTACAGGTCAAAGCACAGGTCGGACATAATTGTGACCTCAATTACTTCCAATATGGCCGATTGGTGGCCATGTTTGTGCCCGAGAATGCACCTCACGTTGCGCCCATTTCAGGAAAGACGAAGCATTGACTTGACGATTCGTAGATGGATTCACGAAGGCCATGGGTTGGTGGGCGTATTAGGCCAGGTGACATTTCAAAATGACCTTGAGAAGTAGGTCAAATGTTGACACAAATCTTTGGCAATTTTTGTTGCGCGTAACACTTTCTTTGTCGGGAAAGACGAAGTGATGATTGGATGATTTGAAGGTGGATTCACGAAGGTTGGTGGGTGTATTAGACCAAGGACATTTCAAATTGACCTTGAGAAGTAGGTCAAATGCCGATATGAATCTTGGACATTTTTTGCTGTGCGTAACACTTTCTTTGTCGCACAATAACTGCTTCAGTTTATGTCTGATCCGCTTTATATTTGGTACGCCATTTCGGGAAAGACAAAGCAAAACCACCTTTTTTCCTTTTAAACCAAAAATTTGAAATTTTCCTTCTATTATCAACCTCAAAACTCATATATATACAAAGATGGCTTTACAACTAAAGAAACTACATCATATGATGGGCATCTGTCTGCACCAGCAGACCTCTTGTTTTATGTAGTCACCACTTTCAGTTTAAACTTCTATGTTATTGTTTTGTTGTGTCGTGACCATGCAGTCCATGTGATGTGTAAAGTTTTAATTAGCTATCTATTATTGATTTATCAAAGTTGTCCTTGATATTCATAAAGGTGGGCTATAACAAAAATGTTGAATATGAATTAATATAAAGGACAATTTTGCTTAAGCACAATAGAGAATTAATTAAAATGTCATGTTTGGCATTCTAAAATGAACGTACTGGTTGTGAATGTCATTAACTTTTATTTATTGTGGACTCTGACATCATCAACAAAACTTGTTATTTTCAGTGCTTGGTAATTTGTTTGGATTGAAATACTAGGTCATTAAAATCTTAAGAAATGTTAATAAAATCAAAATGAAGAAAAAACAAATTTATCTAAGAGTTGGAAATTTAGCAAGCTATAGAAAGTGTAATAATGTAAAACACACTGACATGACTGAAACTGTAGAAAGTTGAAATTAGCAATAGAGAATTGGATGTTAAATCAAACAAAAAAACTTGAAACGACGAAACATAAAATGTGCAAGAAATCAATGAAAACCTGAAAACTTCTCTTGTATCTCATCAAAGGTGAGCACAGATTGTGAAATGAAAATAGTCTTTATGAATCCATGGAAAAAGCAACATCCAGCTTTAGCTTGCCAGCCTATTTGCCAGCTAGTGTATGCATTCTGTTTTCCATTGTGATTTGGGTGACCCGTTGTTTGCTCGGCAACCATTTCTGCATTCATGTAAAGCTTTGCCTGTCCTAAGGCATTATCATATGTCACTGTGACATTATACCAAATATTGCTATTCACAGTATTGTTGCTGATAAGGTCAATGATTAATGTGCCATCAACTCCTGTTATGAGATAACCCAACTTGTTTTTATTAATTATCGCAAATCTCATGTGGTTACCACTGTCCCAATCAGCCACTATGTATTGGTAATCTTGGTTCAGAGAGGCAAAGCGAATAGCTGCTCCAATTGTGTAGTTTGATTTGAAGATATTAGGAACGGGACTAAATGTAACTTTGTCATTTGAACCATCCAACCACAAAGCCATAGAATCATCAACTGGTGCATATTCTGCACCGCCCATCAAACTGTAAAATAATTATTCTGATTTATATGTACTTGCATATATGTGTATCCACTTAAAAAAAAACAGCAGTGAAGTAGATCCAACCCTAGATATTCTGTACAAAGATGCTATAGAAAAAGTAATATATTTGTCCTAGTTTACAATTGTTGAAAGTATTCTAACTAGATTCAAATATTTTTATCCATTTTCTCCATTTTGTATAGTTCACAGATATCTAAATTTGTAGCAATTTAATTGATCAACATACAAGTAAAAAAATACTTAAAGCCTCAATACTTTGCACAAATAATGTTTCTACATCTGCAAGCCATGCGTTTTAACTTTTGTTACTGGTCAAAATCAGGAAAATTGTGATCTTTAAACATTGAAAATTCAACTTATATGTGAATATTACAGTACTTGCATATTTTTTTTGAAGCAAGTTTTCCTAAATGTACATTTATCAAATCATGAGTCTCAGAACACTTTTCAGCCTTTTAGCTTTTAAATTTTAATGTAATCTTTCCAAATATGTATGCTTTTGTATATATCTTTTCCTTTTAACTATAAAGTTGTAGTAGAAAGTTGTTGAAAAAAGAATGTAAGAAATGTCACACAGTCCAATAATTTTCTTACCTAATATCAAAGTAA
Organism: Phoronis ovalis; assembly: GCA_028565635.1. Lineage (NCBI taxonomy): Eukaryota > Metazoa > Phoronida > Phoronidae > Phoronis > Phoronis ovalis. The sequence continues at coordinate 7,896 of JAOXYB010056356.1, forward strand.
TCACCATGATCTTTACCATCTAAATATAACTGCATATCATTATAGGGATCAAACTTGATCATGGCATGAATCCAGCCAATATCATCAAAAGTCTGTAGTAGTCCTTTATAACGAACAAGTTCACATAGGTTTTCGTTTCTGTGGAAATTAACACTGTTGCATCGCTTGTCATAAAATTTAAAGCTTTGCCAGCATTTTCCTAGACAGTCTGCAAGACTTCTGCTTGTGGTGCTGTACTCATTTTCACTGGTGATTATGATTTTACCATTCCCATATGTGTACGGTTCAGTAGCAGATGCAGCAAGAAAACAGCCTTGGACAACTGTAGAGATTACAAGTAAACACAATACTTCCATAATTATGTAGTCTTTTTTAAGTCAAATTTTGTTTATGTTTTTATAATAACTCAGCAAACCAGTTAATATAAAGTGCAAGAAATCTATTTAAAATGTGAACTTGTATATCAGTTGCTTCTGGATATTCTTAATAATTGTTAAATTACTAATGAAGTCATCTTATTAATTATTCAGCTATGATCATGTTAGCACTAATGATATTTCATACAATTTTAAATAAAACAATATATTGTGTATTAAGTGAAAATAGAATTATAACAAATTTTTCCTTTCCCTTGTGTGGGATCAATTAGTTTAACCTTTGTGTGCCACTGGCCATGGGATTTGTTTAATTAATATACAATAAGCTCTCAATTTATTTAATGTAAGTTGGTTATTTTACCTTTGTGTGTGTTTAACCAGTTGGATATGTGTACATGTATGCCTTTAATGCTGCATGTTGTTTTACAGTCTAAAGAGAGTCACATTATTTAGTTTACACACAAAAAAGAAACAATTCATCACATAAAGTGCTTTATTTTGTATACCGATTATAAATTATTGTAATTTCAGATGCTATATCGTTGATGACGTTGGCAGTCTGGTGTTGAATTCTGGGTTTCTTACCATCCCTGATAGCTATACTCATCTGTACCAACAGATGTCACTAGTTGCAGTAGAAGGTTATATCTTTGGCCAGTTGGTTAAAGAGGGATTATTTAGTCCAGAAAAGAGGACAGATTATCAAGGGAGATGTGCAACAGATAAAACTTGCCCATTGGTAAATATGACTATGTGCTATTTGCTACACCATTAAAATACATGTTCATGGCAGAAAATTCCTTGGGTGGGGCGCTAGGGTCTGTCTCCCTACCAAACCCAAAAGTTTTCAAACCAAATCCATTTTTTTTTTTCAGATATTATTAGCAATCAAAAGAAATGTGTAGCAATCCATTTCATACATCCTCCAAACGCAGATTTTCTCTCTTCGTATAAACTCTGAGCGAAACCCTGTGGCATTAGCCGTCCTTTCTGTGTAAAATCGCCACAATCAGATACCTAGTTTCGAGTGGCTTCTGGATCAAGTAAACAAGCAAGATGTGCTCTGTGTAGATATAAATAAGTCCTGTCCTCCAAAAATATCGATCATCAGAAATACAATATATAAAGAAAAAGTTCACGAAAAGCAGCTCACCTCCAGCAGGATTATCATGTTTTTATGCAGCTACATTTTTATGTCAAGCAAAAACAGATAAAATTATTGTTTTAATTACTTTATGGAACCGGATAGAAAAAGCCTTATATTCTAACTCCGATGTCACGTGAGATTTGATATTTTAGTATAGATGATTGACAGGAGTTTCTCGGGGGTTTCCTGAGGCAGAACCACCTGTTATATCCCCAGGTATTATTGCAGAAATGTCAAAGGCGACGTAACATTTTTAATGCCATAATAATCATATCACACTTAATGTCAATTAATTCTAATTTAATAGCTTGACAAATGCAACTGGAAACAAATACCGACAGCCAAAATTACAAGAAAAATAAACAAGTACATACGCCTTAGTCCGGTTTTATAGTTACAACTGTGATCGTATCTATTTTGCTTCCATCGCATGGCCAAACGGGTTAGTGAGTCAGAAATGTCAGCATTATCCAATCTGTAAGAAAACCTCCTCGATCATTCCTTGATTGAATCACAGTGGGAAATTACTGGCCCACTTTTTAGAGGCATTTCAACCAAAACCAACTGTTCCTCATTGTCAATCCCATGGTCAGGGTTCTATCTTACACTTCTGTTTGTGTCCTTTATAAAGATCAATTTGATTGGCTGTTTCTGGCCCAGGTCATGACCTACTTTTTCAGGTCAAATACATGAGTTTCATGTGTAGTACGCCAAGGGTAATATAGGAACATATGTGAGAATATTCCCTTGGCATTACAACGATGATTTCAAGTCACTTTTTAAAATGTTTGAATGTAACAAGGAAGCAATCAATTTTTTGGGGTATGCAATGGGTAATAAACCAAACTTTTGAATTATTATGTTTGAAGTAAAAAAATCATTCTGCAAAACAAATAAAAATTAATGCTAAATATAGGCAGACTCAGAGTTATTACCCTTCTGGTGATCATTCACGGGGTTCCTCCTGATCTTTGGTCTTAGTGACATTGGAAACCACGACCAGGCTGACGTCTGATGGATGCTATAGTTTGTTCTTGTTTTGTCTGTATCTAATTACATTTATTTAGTGTACAAATTAAAGTATCATCATGTTTTAATGTCTTATTCAGTATGTACCTATTAGCCTACTAGTATATTACAGATGAAAAACAATAAAGAGTTTGAACCTTTAGATTTTTACTGGAGTAAAAACTCACCTTTTACTAGTAAAAATAATGCAGGACTATCAAAATCAGCTTTTCAACCCTTTGTCTATAAAACTGTTCATCAAACTTGATTGTATACAATCTTAACAAGTTTTGTTTTACAGAGAAATTCAATAAATTATGATTCCGGAGAAGAGATTGGTCCTTTAACACCGTACTTGGCTGCATATGCATGTGTCAAAACTGTGATTTCATACACCAGCAACAGAAGTTGTGTCCTTGAGAAAGGAGTTATCACAGGTATGAAAGTAAATCTATAACTTTATTCTGGATTTTATACAACCATTGTATGAAGCTGTTATTTTTATGCCCATCCACCATAGTGGAATGGGCATATTGTCGTAGTGTATGCGGCATCGGCGGCGTATGTACCCTTTTCTTTATGTTGATATAATGGCTTCAACTTTCGTCAGATCATCTTTGTATTTGGTACAGGGTAAGTACAGGTCAAAGCGCAGGTCTGATATAATTTTGACCTCG
>JAOXYB010056378.1:0-11102 GCA_028565635.1 Phoronis ovalis
GAAAATTATAATTTTCACCAATTAAAAATGGTTGGTCTGTTGTTTTCACTTTAGAATTACAAAAGTAAACTAGAGATATTTTTTTTCGGCGATATAGGATCAAACACCTGCGACATAAAATAGTGAAACAGACTATAGGTGGTGTCGCCGTTTTCACTTTTATTCAGGTGCCTTGAAGGAAATTATGGTTTTCCCAAAGTTATTGTGGAAATTTCGATTATTTACACATTAATGAGATCAACAGTATAGAATGTCGTGTTCTCGAGTTGTTTAAAGTCGGCAACACGACATTCGATCTATACTTAGATTGTCGTGTTGTCGATATTTCATACTGAGATTGTCGTGTTGTCGAGTTGCTTTTTACATGTCGACAACACGACAGTAGCTCAGGGCCACCAAAGAAATCAAATGCATATCCTATGCACACATTGCCACGTTAACGTTGCTTAGTTCAATTCCACACTGTTTCCTATTCTAGCTATTATATTTAATAAATCATTTACAAAAAAAATAGATGTACAAGCTAGTTTACACAGTTGACGCTCGAATTCTTACATTTATGCTTATGTTTTCAATGCACTTCTTCCAGCCTGTTGCAAGTCTTTCATTTTTTTTCTTTTGCAATAAATCCCACCCTTTTGATTGTTGGCGGGAACTGTATTTAGCCATGTAAAAACTGAGATGCAAAGTAAATGCTGTAAAACTTTCTGCGGCTGCTGAAAGGAAATATTTTGCGATATCAAACTTAATTTGCGGGTTATTTGATTATCTTTTTAATGATCGATTCATAATTTGTTGCTTTTTGTATTTTAACATACATATACGTACATATAATTATTTTACCTGGAACTAATAAAACTACGGGTTGTAGGTATAACTAACTGCATGAATTTCAATTTGTTAAGAAGTCATAAAACTAACATTATATTAGAAAGCAGGTTTCAATTTTTTTAATTTACTATATTAATAACTTACCTTAAGAAATTAATTATATTGTTAATTTCCAGTCTTCCTAAAAATATAGCAATTATTTTGTGTCTAAAACTCTATAGTGTTTGTGTATACAAATTGAATAATTGAAAGCCGTGATTGAACGTTAACAAAGTGCCGTTGCCATCTATTATGAAAAAAAATAAATATATTTTTTGAGTAGGAACACCATCATACATGTGTTAGCAGTATTCTGCACGATACTAAAAAGCCAGTGTCATGTATGTAACACATGCAGTGACTATAATGATCTCGATTGTACAGTGCAATTGTTTTGGGGACTATTTCAGCTTTAATTCTTTTTCCAGAAAATAGACGTGATCCGAGGGAAACATTCTGAGCTGTACTGTATACAATACGGAATGTGATAGTTATGTAAATATTAAAGAGATGTTAACGTTCAAATAAATACAGTGTTTTTTTTCAGTATTTTTAAAATCTCTGTGAAATCAGCTTCGACCTCTTTAGAAGACAGCTTCGACCTCTTTAGAAGACACTAATTTACAACACATATTATTGGCACACTTGTGGCTTCACTTGCGCAATAACGTCGAGGGTTAAAATGAATTTTCATTTAATTAAACTAGCTTGTTTTTATTTTAACGAAAATAATTCTGATTTGATATCGCAAAATTTTATTTTGTGAAACGAGATTATGCCCACTCCCAACTTGGGCGACTGCGTTGAAAGCCATGTTACACAATTGATGTCACTGCGGCTATCTGACTAATGGGATGTTTTTATTGATTTTATTGTCGCTCATAATTTGACCCCAGCGGGTATTAGGAGTACGAAGTATCGTTGCTTTCTGTAAAACAAGAATGTCGGCGGGATTCCACTTTCCTATCAATTTCATATAATATTAATGAATACATTATAATATGGCAACAGTATTTAGCCTTTACAATACACTAGCGTGCATTAATCATTAACATTGTTGTTACTTGTTTAGATATTAATTGCATCATTATTTTATTAACATATAAATCACAAAAAGAGAAGAATTCTATTCTTCGTCCAGGTAAATACCAATTTATCATTCTGCAACATGCCTAACATTAATGCATGTACGCATTTATAAGCTGAAACTCATATTTTATATAACACTAAATAGTATACCGTATAGGAAAATTACCTGGTTCTGGCTTTTGTAAAACAAGGATTTGATTTGAATTACTAATATATATTTATACTGTTTATCAGCTACAATACACACATAATTGATTAATGTTTATTTGTAGCGTATTATTTAAAATTCATTACAGGAAAAACATCCATTACCTGTTCTGATTATAAAACGTTTCCACATTATATATTACTAAATTGAATACTCAGGAATAATGCTGTAAAATTTACGCACCGACGCGAGAAAGTTACATTTATAAACATATGTAAATGAAATTGACTATATATATATTATAGTTTTAACGGCTTGTTCATATTCGCTTAATGTCCAGATAGCATTTATAGATATGCAACACGCAATATAAAAATGCGTATCACAAATTAAAAATAAATTTATAATTCTATAATTGGCATAAGGTCACAAATGATGTAACCGCAGTGGTGGTGCAAAGGTTGGCCGTGCTGGAAGTAGTCCGTCAACCTTAAATGTTTTCTTTCTTCCTCCTTGGCGCTGGCTTTTTTGTTTCTGTTTGAAAGGGAAATCACTGTACAAGAGATTGAACTAATATTAGCTTTTTAAAGTAAAATAAACTAAAATTTGATAGGATTATTTGAGCTAGGGAAAAGCTATGAATTTTGCCAGTTGTTAGGTTGCATTTTTCTGGGGGTAGTCAACATAGTGGAATAGCAAAAAATGTGGTGGTCATGCCTGCATGAAAAATTAACTGGGAGTAATATACCTAATAATTTTCAGTTCTTAACAAGTAATTTCCTTCGCGCAATGTTTGGGAAATTTTTATAATGATTTTAGTTACATGAAATTACTATAGAAGTGGATGGGAGAACCAATTGTGTCCTTATGCCAATTAATATCTTTTTTATATTCATAGTTTATGTATCATTAATGTTATCTCTACGAGAATTGAAACAGTGTGCAAGGTATTTTTTTGTGTTTTCACTCTGTCAAAAAAAATAGATTTTTATGTATCACATAAAATTGTAATGTTATGTAGCTATCCTTTAGAAATATTTTCGTTAGCTAAAAAGTATTCTAGAGCATATGTTATGCCTTCATGAGTGGCTAATGTAAGAGGTATGACACTGCTTCGAATTAAAGTTTATTTATTTATTCGGCAGAAGATCAGTTAGTAAAAGGTCATTTTCTGCAGGCAACTCTGAAAACTATATAAATAAATTAGAACATTATCAAAAAATGGAAATACAAACAACTGGAAGGTTTGTTTTGATTAAAAACTTTTTTTCCAGTAGTGTTTTATGCCAAAAGAAAATTGGTAACTGGAAACGGCTGAACTTGATACATAGAGGGGGATTATGGCAGACTTCGCGTACGTACGGTACTGCTTTCATTTCTCGAAACGGCCCCCGCAATCTACCATACGTTAAACAAGTATCTCCATAGAATAATGTCTCAAAAGTGATCGTAGTAATGGGAGCAATAAGTTAGTTTAATCCCAGAGGTGAATTTTGAACTTGACATTTTTTAATTGTTCTTCACATTGTTGTAAATAGTTCAATAAATAAATTATCATGCGGCGTGTGAAACAATTTCAACTTATACTGTATAATAGCATGTTTTTTAATAATATAATTTGAACTTACTTGTCAGCAACGGCGAAAGACACTCTGGATTATAATAGCAAGAAATATATGAATAAAGGCCAACAGAGTTGGTTTCATTAAGAAGAATGTTTAGCCATGATCAATTTGGCCCTCTTCTTTTGAAAATATTCGTGTTTCTTCAAATTCAGGAAAGCTTGTCTCAATGTAAGTTCTTCTGTATAATCTATAGTAAGCAGATTCAAGTTTAATCCTTATTCTTTATGGCAATGGATGAAAAGAATTAAATTTTGTACGGATATTTAAAATTTTAAGAAGAGGTTAGGTTTATCATTGACATGACAAATTTTGAAAATTATGCACAAGATAATATTGCTGTGCACAATAAATCCAAAGTTGGATGGCGTTCCCAATTATCAAAGATAGTGCAAGGTTCACGAAAATCTTGGGATATGGGAGCAACTAACTAATTTAAATGTTTCACGTTTCCGTCGTCTTAATTTAATGGGGTAAATGTATAACTATCAAAAATTTCTTTTTTAGATTGTCCAAAACCGACCGCGCGGGGTACGAATAGCAATTGGAATTTACCATATTTCTATTCGGAAACTATTTTAATACCAGGTAAAACGGTGACTTCTACCTGTCGAGATGGATACGTTTATGCATCTGGATCATTAGAAATAGTTTGCCAATCCAACTTCACGTGGAGTAGCGCAGAACCTTTACAATGCACAGGTAAGACCAACAGTGGGTTTATCGTCATAGTTTTATGACGAACACCATCAGCTCTATTTTTCAGTTTGTAGATTTTTGATGAAAATCTAAATCTTTATATTTATATTTTTAAAATATATTATAATCTTAAATATATTATAATCTTAAATATATTATAATCTGAGCAGCCAGCGACACATGTTTTTGAATTATTTTACGGGAATCTTAAGAAGTTATCTCGGTTTTTCTTCAGACTAATGACTAATTAATTGTGGTCAAACCTTTTAAACAGTTTAAGAAATCTGCCTAGTGCGTTTTAAATTATGTTTAATAAACTGTTTTATTTTTTACAAACCGCTAAGACTTTTAATTGTTATTTTACATTATGTTTTCATTATCATAGGTATTTTTCTATTTCAATCATTTGTTTGTGACTCAGAATGTTAAAATAGACCTCCTTTTATATACTTTGGTGCTGTTTCATTTGAATGGAAAGGTAGTAATTTGAAGACTATGAAAATTTACTTTGTCTATTTAACCCATGATTATGTAATCAAGAGCACAATTTCGAGTGGAAAACTTCATTTTTTTTTAAATATGTCCAAACCCCCTGCAGATACAAAGCAGAATCTTGCTCATTGTAAACTCACTGTCAAAACAACAGTTGCCTGAAACATCTTTAGTGCATAATTTAATGTAACTAGTCCCCTTCGGGCAACTTATTAACACTTTATATACTTTAGAGGGGGGTAGTGAGCACCCCCATGGTGCAATGCTCGCATTTAAAAAGTGGCAATGCTCGCTACTCCCCCTTAACAAGAAAAATTAACAACCAACAAAAAACGGTTGCCGAAACAAATCGACAAGCAAAAAAATAGTCGGTAAAAGAAAATAGTTAAAAAATGTTTACTTCAGCACAAGAGTTCTCATTGTTCACTAGTCGATCACCGGGATTAGCCCTTACTACTAGGTGTGGGTATAGACTTGGTACGTCAATATCTTAACTGAACACAAAGTGTCACTTCACCACATCGTATGGGTATAGACTTGGTACGGAATGTCAGGAGAGTATGTAAGTTGACCACAAGGTGTCACCTCTTTCCAAATTGCCAGTTTCTGGTACAAACTGCAAATATAAGGGGGTATTGTTCATAACTCGCTAAGTTATCTAAGTGATTTCATTTTAAATTTTAGTATCTTTACAACAGCGTTATCTTCTAGTTCTTCATCTTCATGGAGAAATATCATCTTTGGTAAAATAACTACGCAATCATAGTCGTCTAAAAAATTAAAATTCTTCATGAACTTGCGAGTTTTTAAGAGATTGCAAACTTAAATTATGTGAATTTAGACATCTTGATAACTCAGCTCCTTGCTGGTTCATTAATGGGTTTTTAACCACCAGAATCAGACAGTGTTGGCAAATTATTGTATTAGTCTAGAGTATAAAATTTGGCCTATGATACTCGCTTATGACTAGGATATATATTATAAATCATAGCTTATTATAATATTATTATTAATGTATTGGTATCTTCAGAAGTTTCATAATATAATAAGTCATCTTTCAATTTCTTTCTTTCACCTTGAGTGTATGTTCTTAAGGTTTGATCTAATACATCTCTGCTGTTCACTTTTCATCTGATAAACCTCATCGATAGAAGGATTCTCACAAATCTGTTTGGGTTCTTCTATTCAGTACTTTAATAATCATAACTTTATTTTTAAAAATACTGTGATGTTTCTTCTAGCTTCGTTTTATTCCATTCACCTTTTCTTCTAGAAGTATATGCAGTTACAAGACTTCTTTATTCTCAGATTTGTTGGTACTAGTTTTTTGCAGCTTTTCATAATTCAACATGACATATTCAGAATGTTCTAGTTCCTCTATTAACTTTCTATAATCTTCATGTTGATAAGCTAAGGATCCAATAGGATAAGTAGACTACTAAATATAACATTTATTATAATGAACAAATTAGTTTCTAAACCACTTTCAGTATACAGTCTCAATCAAAATAATGGATGCCACAAAAAAAATATTACTTTTGTATAAAAATACATGTACATGCTGTACTGAAAAAGACAATCTAAGGCTAACTAATAAGAGTCTCATGTGAGAGGCCAGAGTTAGCTAGCTCGAATTTCCAAATTGAGAATTCGCCAGGTTGAGGTTTCAATTTTTGGCGAATATCTCGAAAACTGTCCCTTTTCAGGGGGTTTAAAATGAATGAGCTGCCCGAAATGAATGAATACTGCCACTTTATCGAGAGAATTGAATTGGCCCTCGGTATTTACTGGAGTTTTCCAAAAATCAACCCTGGGCGACCTTTCAGAAATGACATTTCTGATCTGTGTTTATTGGCACCAAATGACCCCTGGCTATCTTTTGGAAATGGCTGTATCCAGGATAGAAAGAACATAAAGTAAAAATGTGTTATTTAAAATGACAGTATTATGATTATTACATCACAGTCACAGTACTGGTACATGATCGTACATACAATCTTTATGATTAAAATAAATTGCTTAGCCAGGTACTCAACATGATCTTATAGCATTCTATCCGTAATTTAAAAACCAACGGCTCTTTTAAGGATCAATCCAGTTTTTATGAAGCGCTATCAATTTCAGTGTGTACAATCAAAAATAACTGATAAAGGACTGTGAAACAAACATTAAAATAAAACTAAAATATTTAAAAATATTGAAAAAATACGGATTTCTAAAAAAATTGCCTCATTTGGGCCTGTGGTGTTCTTTCAGAAAGACTTCCGATAATTTTCATCCAGGGGCAGTTTTTCCATGAGTGCTTGTTTTTGGCAACTCTAGTAACTTTTTTAAAGTATCTGAAGTCTTTAGTTTAATGTAGATGTGATTGGCTCCCGGAGACTGGCTACTTTTTTATAATCCCAACTATAATACCTTTCTCTATCCAGTGTCTAACTGATATTATATTAGTGCTTAAAAATTAGAAACACAAACTCTTAAATTTAAAAATAAGATATTACAATAAATTCCAAAATATGAATTTTGAATATTTAATAATGACATTCCAAATATCCTGAATATGAACAGAGAATTTTGAATTTTAAGGAAAAACTGTCTTCAAAGATCCTCAATTTCAAAGTTGGAATTTTAACTAGTAAACGATATACCAGTATACATTCCAAGCAGCTTGAAGTTTGGCAAAAGTAGCTACGAACCCAAGATTTTAAAGTTGGATATTAGTTTTGTGATACCCTATAGAGCAAATCATGGTTATATTATCATATATTCATCCTATGATAGCGATCGTTCATTTAAATAATACAGAATGTATAACTTGCAAACGCAGAAAAGCAATTAAAGTACTGAACGGCATCACTTATTGGAACTATGAAGTTCTTATCAAATTTGAACAGTTATTTTTAAATAAAAAGGTAACATTATAATAGTATACATTTTGGAAGGTACTAGATGGAAGACTCAGAAAATACTACTTTGGTGAAAACTCAATTTCTTGAAAAGACATTAAACTGCATAAAACATTTCTCCAACAACCCTGCAGATACGCCCCTTAAACTTGGCCATAAATAATTAACTTTAAAAAATCTCAGATTTTAAAATTTTATAAGTTATGACCCTTTAAAGTTCAACTGCCAAAAAATTACAATTTTCTCTGACAGCCATAATATTGCAATCACATCCTATAAGAACAGAGCAAAATTTCAAAAAATCTGGGATAAATAATTGTTAGAGATCCCTGCTGGATGTTAATTTTGGCCAAGTTTCACCTTTATATCTACAGGAGTGTTGGGATAATATTCTTTTTAATTTTGTGGTTTGAAAAAGTGAGTTTGCACCCAAAATGACCTCCTTGCGGTTTACATAATCATGTGAAAGACAAGTAAAGTATTTTTTTCATAATTCTTACCATAATATTTTTTCTAAAATTGTATATTAACTATACTTGCATTAGTTTAGTATTTCATTCATCTGCGGAAAGTTAACCTCAAAGTATAAAGTGTAAATAAATTGCCCGAAATGTTACTATAGCCACTTTAAGAGGATTTCCATTTTAGGTTCTGGCTGGACTCCATCAAAAATCGTAAATTTGCCTCTGGGGATATAACTTATTTAGACTCTAACAGGCTTTAACTTATGGTCTGGCTTAAACGTATTAAATGTGACTTAGAACACAAATAGCACAGGAAATAAAAATTCATGGTAAGATGCTCATTATATAGAATGCATTATATTACCAGTTTTTATAGGAGATATTTTATCCCCACTTGAACTCGTTAACGTTCGTTAGAACGAACATTGGGTTAGGATGTTCTAACGAATTGAACTCGTTAGGCTAACGAATTGAACTCGTTAGGCTAACGAATTGAACTCGTTAAATAACGAAGATCTAACGAGTTCAAGTTTCCTAACGAGTTCTAACGAATTCAAGAAGGGTGACTCTACACAGAACGAAATGGATATCACTTAATTTTGACCAATTGAGATCAGTGTTTCTCTCTGTATGATTGACCTATTTCTGTAGCTACCCACTTAGTCCCATGTTATACCTATTATTGTAAACTGCCGTTTGATTGGTGCTTAACATTTTTAGGCACTTTATATATAATAAATAAAGCCGGATAAATTTATGGATTATCGTTTTGTGTTTCGAAATAATAAACAGAAATTGAAGTGGCAAACATTAGTTGAGAAGGTATGGTACACTAACAGATGAATTTATTCAGACTGGTAAAATGTAAACTAGCTGTAACTCAAACCTCTCATGCAGTTTTAAAATGGTATTGTCCCTTTTGCACAAATAAATTGCCACCTCCCAATTTACCATTTTACATCATAGATATGTTCCATTGTTTACCTCTCAGTGGTCCTTCAAACAGCTCAGTTATATGTGTACTGTACGTATCCGCTAATCGTCCAGTTCTCATGTTTATTATTGTCGAGGAAACATAAGGGTCCGATAAATGTTCAAGTTACCTACTTCTTGAATCATCATTAACCGTTTTTCAATGTTAAATTGCCGTCCAACAGTTTTAGCATTTTTTTTGTGAGAAACTGTGTATTGCAAAAATTCAAAATGTACTATTTCATATTAGGTCACCATCCCGTTTTCACTTTGTTGTACTGTATGTGTTTTAGTGGACATTTCGTTTTTCCTTAAGTTATCGCAAAAGTTCGATTGTTTAAACATTATGAAACAAATAGTAGGTTCCAATTAACCTAAACTAAGTTAGAGTTTAAACAAATTTTTACAAAGCTAAAGTCTACACTAAAATACCCCCATAGCTAGTGTTTATGTCTTTTCTTTGACACCAGGAAACTTTCTTCTACATCCTTGAATATCATTTTCAAAGCTTGTTTGAGGGCAGCGGAATATTTTACAGTATGCGTTATACACTATATGTTAAAGTTAACCTAAAAACATTATGGTTTTTTGTAACAGTACATATACCTAATATGTTATGATGGAAGCATTCAAATCAGTATAAACAAGAAACTTCAAAACGTAAAACTTACTAATTTCGTCCTACACTGTATATTTTCTAATTTTAAATATTCAGTAATTATTCCATTAACTAATTGTTATATTGCTTTCTAGCTGTAACTTGTGAAGTATTCTCCCAGCCTGGAGTTGAAGTGACAGGTGGCAATGGAGTATCTATTGCTACATATCTTGAAGTTACTTGTGCAACAGGATACAATTATGCATCTGGGGATTCGTTTGTGAAATGTAACAACTCTGGCATTTGGGTTCCAAAACCGGCAAATGTAGGAGCTCAGTCGGAGGGACTCATTGTATGTTTAGGTGAGATTAAAGTATTAATTAAGATGTGACACACTTGTACAAGACATGTCACATTAAGTTTCACCTACAGCTGATATAACATGTTTATTACATAAGCTCTGACGTCCCTTAAAATTGTTCTAACAAAGCCACACAGGCTGTAACATGCTTTTTATTCCTTTCCTTTGATTACTTATTACCCTCCCGATCGCTTCCCTGGGGAGGGTGATTATTTGAAGACCAGACACGAAACGATGTTTAGGGTAGGGAAATCAGCAATTTTGACCAAAACCGTTATGGTTTTAACCCTGATTTTGCTTAGGGTCTATTTTACACGACAGCAGTCTTGTTTTTGTGCTGTTTGAAAAAATTATAGGGTACTAACTTAACTTCAGCACAGGTCTTGTTTAGTATCTTTATTGTTTTTATTGCTTGTTGAAAAAATTCAGTTTTTCATCGAGTGCCTGCAGTTTCAGCCTAGGTCTTGCCTAGGATCCATTTTTTCAAATTAAATTAAACCTTCTTGAGGTGGCATATTAGTGCAGAGGGTGGTACAGTTGCATGCATTTTTGCCTGTTTGTCAAGACAATTTTAAATGTATTAATTAAAATTCATGAAACCTGGGTTAGTAGAAATTAAGGATCTGATATAGTTCGGTTAAGGACTATTAAATGTAAGTGCAATCCTATTTATTTTTTAAAAATTATATCTGATATTTAAATTCAAGCATCATTTATGCAAAATTCTGCCAAAAAGGCTTCCCATAGCAGCACATGTATGTAGTAACATCCCCGTATACGCCCGGGGGATACTCAGGTTATTTGTTGGTGGGGGTGTGCAGCCGAGTTGAAAATTTTGGATTTGGATTGTATACTTTTCACTGTATTTTTTTGGATTGCTA
>JAOXYB010056389.1:0-25486 GCA_028565635.1 Phoronis ovalis
ATAGATTAGTGTTTTTGTTGATGGTATGAGTGGGTGGCTGTAGTGAGGTGGGGGTAGGAGGGGGAGAGGGGTGGGTGGGGTGGGGGGGGTGTAAGACACATCTAAACAAAAGTAATGAAATGTTAAGTATATAGTGGATGGTGGAGTATTCTATAAAGTACCCTACTCCTCTCCTGTGCACAACTAACAAATGGAACAGCCTTTACATGAAGTTCTCATTCAGTGATTACTTTGCATATGTGTTATGAATTGTAGGACGAGCAATCAGACACAGAGATGATTATGCCAGTATACTGTTACTAGATCATCGTTACCTCAGGACAAGCACTATTAATAAACTCCCAGCTTGGATTTCAAAACATATACAAAAAATGGAAACATTCGGACCAGCTATTTCAGAAATACGAAAAGTGAGTATCAAAATTTCTCAGAAAATAGTTACATTTTATAAACATATGTATGTTGCAAAAATTCTGGCAAAAAGATAATAGTTACATGCAACATTTCAGAATGGTTTTAAAATACCTATAATTCTCATTAATGTTTTTTTAGTCTCAGTTATCAGCAAAAAGTTTTTACTGAACAATAAATTTAAGATAGTCCTAAAAGGTTTCAAATCTATCAACAGCATCTTTGTCAATTAAAAATTTGCTTAAAAATGTCCAGTTCTTATGTAAAGGTATGGATATATTTTCATTTTTGCTTTATAATTTGTAGTTTTTTGCTGGAAAAAAAGCGCAGTTGTAACCATCATTTCCTTCTTCCCGAGCCAAGAGACGACATGAATCCGCTACTTTCACCATTGGATTGATCATGGTGAAGCATCAACTACCTCTATATGTAGAATATCCAAATGGACTAAGCAGCAATGGTACATGGTAATGTTCACTAGGATCTTCTATGCAAAATACAATCTGAAAATTACACCAGAGAAATAAATCTAGGACTTGCCTCTTAATACTATTGTAGAAAACGTAAAATATCTTTAAGATTAGCTCGCATAAAGTAAAACTTTGAAGATGAGCTGTTTCAAAAATTATATATGACTGCATGATCACGTGTAACATTTTGGAAACATATACAGGGCTACCAACATCCACCGACTATCACACGCAATTGTTGAACACAAATCTTAAATTGTTGAACAGACAAGAGATGTGTCTCAATCTTACAGTTCGTTCACCACTCACAATTTATTTATAATTTATATGATAGTAAAGAATTTCAGAAATTATGAGAGATAAACGAACTCTGCGATTGTCACATGTCACTGCTCAACAATTTTTGTTGAGTGTCCAACAAATTTGGTCAGTATATAGCAATTCCGGTGAATTGTCAACGATTGATGTGATATTCTGTGGATGTTAGGCAGCTCTCTATAAAGTATATAGTATACCAACAACACTGGATAAACTTGAAAACAATTTTTATAAAGTAACAGAGGTTCTGTGTGCGACATTTCATAGACTCACATCAACATATGGATAAAAGCATTTGGTTTGTGTCTCTTGGAAGTATTTCCCTGTGCCAAAATGTATTCTGTACATGCCAGCTGGAAACTGATCTTGTGTTAATAAATTTGGACAACGACCATCTGTGTTTGTTATACTGCAAAGAATATATATATTTTAAATGAAAGGTATATAATTATCTATAATTCTTCTATTAAAGTTTGCTATGGGTGAATGATTCCTTTGCTAGCCGTTATATTATTAAGTTTGCATTACTTGTACCCTTGATATCAAGTTTGCACTTGATTTTTGTTCACGGCATGCAATTCACATTATGTTCAGTATAAAAGTAAATGTGCATCGTAGTCTGTAAAAGAAGATTGAATGATCTCGTTTTTAGTAGTCCTGGCTGGACAACATTGCTATGGATTGGAGCATATGGATATAACTCTAACAATGTAATCATAGATTAATAGATTTTTTATACTTGCTTTTTAACGCTTCCTAGTTTGAAAACCAAAAAAATTCAATGATTTGAAATAAATAGGTTCTACAGCAGCCAGTCACCACATATATATCTCGCGTTTATAATGCAGACATATGTAGCAAGTACATGTATAAGGTATACAACACGTATCATACCCTTTTGCAATCTGTTTCCACTGGCCACCTGTGTCTTGAAAAAACAGTTCAATGTGCAGATTTCGTGCTGGTGTTCCTGTAGCTGTATCAAGTACATGTGTTGTTAAAGGGCTTCTAGATGACATAACTGCACGGGGCTAAAGTAACAAAACGAACAAGACTGAAGAGGATAAAACCAGGAGATAAAATCTGACAACTGTATTCTCGAAACATGCTCCTTGACAAAGTTAAGAATAGACATGATAAACATCGATCCATTGATTGTATACCAGAAAATGTGCAATACTAGCTTCTCATCCCGGGGTGGACACTCCAATATATAAGGTAGTTGGGTATGTTCCGTGCTAAAGGGTCTACTTTTTTCAGGTCTGTTTGATATGAGAAAGAGTATATATTTACCCACTACAGGTAAAAAAAGGGTTGTAAAAAAACTATATAAAAAAGGTCGGAAGGTTGCTGAATTCTCCAACTTTCACTCCCTTACAGTAAATTCCTAATGTAGCGGATACATAAATATAAAGATACAAACTGTTTACTGAAGAGATAAAATATTATGTTTGTCATTGTAATATAATGTGAGATGTAATAATGAAGTTTCATTGATGTTTTAAGGCTTCACTACTGGTACGAGAAATGGGTGTGCATTTCAAAGAAACTGGTATTAAAAAGGGGTGGAACTGGGAAAATATAAAAGAGTGCCAGAATTTTATATATTTTGTACGAAATAGGATGCAGATTTACTCAAGTTTGTATAAAAGGGGGGGGGGGGTAGTTTAGAGCAGCACAAGAGCAACCCCAATCAAAAATATTGCAAGTGACTCGCTGTGCACCAAAAAATGCGATAAATTCAAACCAAAATGGTTGTCTTGTTTGTCTCTGATACTCCTTCTTGGGTCACAAAATTTCCATCTTATATGGATTTGTATGCTAAAAGTCATCTTGAGGAGAGTATTATTCTAGTCCTGGTTCATGACGTTCTGCACCATTAATCTGACTTGTGAGCTGTGCGAACAGTCATGGAAACTTGCATAGCCAATTACAGTGAATGTGACCAAACTTCGAAATCTATGTAATTCCTACCGAATTAGTTCATACATCACTTTCCAGATACTCTCTTATTATCCAACTTCAAGTTCAACTACTCCCTTCAAGAGCTAGTGCAGAACGTCATGAAAAAAACAAGAAAATAAATTTGCTTTTTTACTGTCACACACAGTGAGGAATATTTTTACAAGAGGCTACCTTCTACTGGTTTTAACACTCTCTGGGCTATGATCCTTCCTGCTTCGCCGCAGGCAAGCGATAGCAGGGTCATGAAGCTAGGACCGCTAGGAGTAGGACTACAGCCGTACAGGTGACCCTGCCTGGAATCTATCACTGACATTTTAATTCATTTAAAATTTCTTAACGTTGCGTGACATTTTTACATTTTATGAGCAAACGCTTCTCTGATGATATGATACTTACTTGGAACGAGGAAGCCTTCAAATGCTCTTTTATTACCTTTATTCTATTCAAAGACATTACAATTAAACACTCCTCTTAAAAACGTTCCCAATCACAACCCGGAAGTAAAAGCACCTGCGCATGCTTATTACCCATAGTTCTTTGCTGTCACCTTGAACACGTGCCAATGTTTATGTTTTGACTGTTCCACGTTTTTCGCGGAGGCTGGGAAAAATACTGGTTAGAAATTGACTCAAATTTTGGTAAGTATGACAGTAAATATGAGAGATTAAAACTAATATGTGTATTTTAGCAAGGAGTGTTTTCTAAAATAACGAATTTCTTGGGTTGAGCGTCTTTTCGTGGAGGTTTTCTACCGTTTCTAGTTTCTATCACTGCAATCAGCTGATAGCCTTTGTTGTCGCAGTTACGAAACACCGTTCATTGGTGATATTTAAACCCCGGATTTAAACTCGTTGACCATGATATTTTTTAATAGCTTGTCAGTTATTTATATTAATATTCTGAAGAACATGAATTAAAGCATATTGCTGTTTTTTGTATTAGCGTCATTAGACTGTGGAGTTCCTGGTAGTATTTCCTGCATGTGGTGCCTGATATAACGTTCTACTGTAATTGGGAGCGCTATTTATATCTTGGAAATTGTGGCATTTAACATTCTCTAAGATTAACTGCGTCATCAGACAGAACTGATAGCCAAGTTTTTTTGTTGTTAAAACTTAATTAAATGGTATAAGTGGTGACTCATAATAAACTCCATACAAAATGCTCCAGACTTGTTATATAATTATGGTTTATTCCTGTGTGGTGTATTCACCTGTATAATATTATTCTAGGGTATTATATATCCGGGTTAATATCATGAACTATTGCTGTATTTTAAAATAGTCATAACATTTTAGTTAAATACTTGGCAGTTCTGGTTTTCCCATGGCCCAATCATAACTGTCAAGCTAGGATATATATATATATATCCTAGTGTCAAGTTAACAGATTTTTTCATTCGGAATAATGGGTATTTTTAGACAATTTTCTATAGAAAGTCATTGTGGAAAATAATTAGGAACTCTTGGTCCGATGGTAGAGGAGGAGCAAGTCTGTGATTGGCAGATTCTGTTATGAGCCCCTATGATGGGCATTCCCAAAGTTAGTCAATTTTCCAATCTTTCATAAAATAGTTTAATGAATTAAATTTTATTTAATTTTAATTATGAAATTTGAATGTTTAGAGGGTGTGATCTTTTTTGTAAATTTTGTTTCAGTTTTATACTAGATAGATACTAAATTTGAAAATGTTACTTAATATTATTTTTATTAGTGTAAGCTTATTCATGGCTTATTCAAAGCTTTAGTATAATAATATTTGTCACTTGTGTATGGTGTTAAATGATTAAGCATGTGTATGTATAAAACACTAGTATTCTAATGATATCCAGAAAAAGATAATTTTGTTTAAACCCTGAAACAGTTGTACTGTTAAAAACAAGAAGTTGCTCATGTGCTATGTTCAACATGTGGTATAATAGTGAAGCACCAGTAAATATAAATCCTGCTACACCAATTGACATTGACATTGAATAAACAAGGAACACACTATTCAAAGTTACTTTATAAAAGCTGTGTATTGTCCCCATTGAAATGGTGTATTGAGGTGTTGGTGATCAAGCATTAGCATTAACAAACAGATTTTATTTTGCATTCCACTTGTACAATGTTGAATATAAATTATGTTTGCTCATTTATAAAAAAAGTAAACCCATTAGCTTACTTCTGTTATATTACATGCATTTAACTACATAACTTGAAGTATCTGATGCTAAATATTACATCTCGCTGATTAGATCTTGATTCGGCTACAGTGTGCATAACATTTAAAAGAAACTTGTATACAAAGCTAAAGGTTGTTTTAATGAAAAGATGCTTATTTTGGAAGGTGTTGGCATTTTCATTTCAACTGATTTGTTTTGGTTGATCAGCTGTTTAATGAGGTCATAGGCTATTTTAGTCTTGTTATCTCTCAATGTGGCAGTTACACCATTCAAGTATTTGGTTATAGAATTTATATCAAGGCCACTCAACATTTTTCTTTTTCAATTCTTATTTAATTGTATTTTACAATGTTTGTCTTGCATCAAGTAGCTGTAATAGTCATTTAACATTCTTTTAGTTAAAAATAGTTTCTTTATCTGGTCATAATGATGTTTTCTTTAGTTTGTTGTGAAAAAAACTTAATGTATTAGCCAGTTTCTTCCTATTTACATGATATTATTGGATTCTGTTTGTATATTCATTTGTATAAAATATACTATAGCTGGATGAGCAAAGAAAATGCGTTTTAAATTTTGGAAAACATTTGTTTAGTGCATTCTTTAATCAAGTGCTTTTGGGTGTTCTCTAAAAGCAATTGTACTTTTTGGGTTTTATTTTATCTTTGGTATTTTGGTAATTAGCTTCATGTTTTATTACAGTTAAATATAGTTCTGTATGACATGATAGCGCTGTAAACTTAATTATTATAACATTGTTTGTGAAGATGGTAATAAGGGCAGCATGTTTTGCATGCTTAAAACTAAACAAAAACTTTTTGAGGTTTCAGCTACTATACTAGCTACTATACTAGCTACTATACCAAACCTAAACTTAAATGATGAAACGTTGAATATTATTGGGGATATTATATAGTAATAAAAGTGATTGATGAAATTTAAATTTTGTTTACACAAGTTTCTGGTAACTAAGTCATGTTTTTTATTCCACAATTTTTTTTCAGAATTTCTGATGTTACTATGAGATGTAATCATGGCGAATTCACCCTCAGTCTCTCCAGCACCAGATGAAACACTTGCCCTTGAATGCTTGCCAGGTTAGTTTGATACTTCACTCCAACCTGCTCCAAAGGGAACCTGTTTACAAAGGTCACCTGCCTAAAAAGGCCAATTAATTTATGTTCTGTAATTGAATAATTTAAAATACATCAAATTGTTTATTTATAATGACCACCTGTTTATAAGGCCCAGTTTTTAGAGCTCTTGTGCTGCCTTTATTAGACAGGTTTAACTGTAATTTAACCTGGAGTTGAAAATACTAAGCTTTTATAAATGTTAGTATAAACTTATAATAGAGATGAATTGCATGACTGCTTGTTTGAATTTTTATAAATTCCACAACAACATGAAATGAGATTTTATGTTCAAAAGTGATATATGCATAATAAGTATATAAATACTACATTTTATGATGCAATGTATAAAGCATTTGCTCATTTGTAGGGATCAATGAAGTTGCATATCAATATATTATCAAACACCTACTTGGCTATTGAGCAGTTTTATGGCAAACAACAGATATGTCAGTGCTTCTTGCAAGAAAGAATTTCCATTTGACACAATCAAAAGTTCATTTTTTTTTTGGGAGATGCATTAATTTAAACATTACTTATCATTTTCTTAAAGGACTAAAAAGTACATTTTCATTTTAGTTATACATTTTTATATGAAACATGACGTAAAATTGCGGTAAAAGAGTAAATTAATTGGAATTTGCATATTAATTTAGAAAATGTCAGATTTGGCACATGTCTTATGTGTATTTTTCTAAATCCATCTGAAAACTCATTGACATGTTTGTTTGAAATACAATACTTTAATTAGTAATTAAGTCCCCTGCTTACTGTGTAAATGGATTAAAATATTTTTAAATCCTGTGGGAAAACTTATTTGCCCTCCAATGAAAGCAAATCAATGATTTTTACACCAAATAACTAATAGTCCTAATAGACTATTTGCATGCACTTGAGGGCGCTACAGTCAGGCCCCCTCAATACCGTCATCCTTTAGTTATACACAAAACTTGTTTTTTTATAAATCTGACTTTAGAAAAGCTTTAACCAGTGAAAATTTAACAAAATAAATATTAATCTTGTTTATGTATCGATATGCTCACAAAAAGGAGGGTATAATTCTTAGATCAAAGAACATAAGAGTTTTGTTTTGGTTTTGGCTCAGCATGCAAAGGATGTGCTTTGAATGAATCGTTAGAGCACATGCAGAACTACGTCATTGTTCATTCACAGAATATGACATGCTGGGATTGTTTGTGTCTGAGACTGGTGGCTCCACCAAGTGCATGTAAATAGTCTATTGTGTTATTATGCTTGCTTACAAAGTTTACATTGCTATGTTATCTAAGCAGGTGGTATGACAGGGTGACACCTTTTTAAAAACGTTTAGCTTTGCTTGCTTATCTGAACAAATAAGCTAGAATGTATTAGCTGAATTAATATAATTCTGTTTTTAGAGACTTAAGGATTGTTGTTTACACATGTTTATTTTATGTGTATTAATATTATATTTACCTTAAATTTTTGTAAGTGAACGACTACTTTTTTGGAATCATATGGTCTCAAAATACCGAAGTACAGTATACATGTATAAGCAATTCAATTTAATAATCTAGCTTGTGTGTTTCAGCCCTTACATAAAAGTTATTTTTGTTCTTTTGAAATCATATCAGTTTTTTTTTTCAGTGTTGGTCTTTCATTTTATGCGGATGAATATTTTAGAGTTTATAAATAACTTGATAGATTAATCAAAAAAAAATATGAAAACCAGGTGTACCACATTAATAACAAATCAGTCTGACAACATTCTCTCATTCTGGTTAACATGATAGTGTCATGAAAATTTGAAACTACCACTATAGACTGCATTTAGAAATATATCCTAATCATTTTAGGAGATTAAAACTGTTGTTGATTTCTGCTGTATCAGCCTATAGCAGCATGAGTATATACAGGCATGTGTGTACTCTACTCTATGAATACACGTTTGTCTTCTTTCAGAAGTTCTTGGAAAAGTTCCCACAGGATAAATGTCAAGAGTTATGTGGATGTTTTCAAGAAAACAAATCAATGTAATCTTAATGTTAAATGTAGCCTAAGAGCAGGATGACATGTTTACAGTATTTGTTTGTTTTAAAACTGGTGTTCATTTCTACCCTTATTTATAATTAGAAATGTTTGTACTTTTAGGATTATTTGGACGATTTGATGAAGGTTTTGTACATGAATATTACTTCTCGGAGACGTCACATGCTCTTGGCTTGTTGCAAGGTCTGAACAACCAAAGACTGCAAGGCGTACTGTGTGATGTCATTATTTGTGTGAACAGTCATGAGTTTCCGTGTCACAGAAGTGTTTTAGCAGCATACAGTCCGTATTTCCTTGCAATGTTCACTGGTGAGCATACATATTGAAAATGTCTACAAATTCCATAAAAATTTCATGAATTGCATAAAAAACTGTAATCCTCCCAGAAATCTCATTGCTATGTAATTTTCACTTGAAGTTTCATTTGCTTAGTTTTATAATCATATGCTATAATTTTCTCTGACAGTTCCGAATAAGTATGTTGCTAATAATGTAGTCTCCATAAAAGGGGATCCTATGACTTTCTCATGGGTAGGTACCATTGTTTGATGCAGGACACACTTTCTGTAAGACTAATTAACATTTATTCAGTATGTTTGTGTAAGATCTAGATATATTCTGCCCACCTGACAGGTAATTAAGTGCCTTATAGTGTTTTTTCCTTTTTTAATATTACACTTACCGATTTGAATGTCCTGTCACAATCTTGTTATGATATTATGCTTTGTATTTTTATTTAGCTGAAATGAAAGAATGTTGTCAACAGAGAGTGCCAATTTGTGGAGTGGAACCTCATATTATGAGTGTCCTAATCGAATATGCATACACAGCTAACATTACTATAACACAGGTATGTATTAAAATAGTTTACATGCAGAAAAGACTGCATCATATTTAGCAACTTTTTCAAAGTTGTACCATTTACATTAATGAATCAGACTTTCTTGCAAGTTTTTCTATTTATCTGTTTTCTTTGGTACATGGTTGGTGGCAAAACAAAATTGTATTTATCTGTTGATTTGGTGATCGCACAGTAGAGTATTTACATTGGTGGAGCCACTGGTTGCTAACCGTCCCAGCCTGCAGCATTTTGAGATTGAACAATGAAACACTTCAGTGTGGGCTCACACAACTCATTCACAAAATGCTGCATGCTGGGAATGCTTGGGTTCGCAATATACTATTTACTTGCATGTGGTGGAGCGCTCCATCACATGCAAGCAAATAATATATATGGAATTTTGTTTCTATCTTCATATTTGCTAATGGTTGACCAATAAAATTTGTTGTAGGATAATGCTCAGCAGTTGTTGTCTGCTGCTAACTTGCTTCAGATGAACTCAATCCGCGATGCCTGCTGTAAATTTTTGGAAAAAGAAATGGATCCCAGTAACTGCCTTGGGATACACTGTTTTGCAGAAGTTCATGTTTGTACTAAATTGGCAGAACTTTCAAAAGAATATGCCGAAGATAACTTCACCGAGGTTGCCAAACATGATGAAATTTCACTTCTACCGGCTCACAAACTAATTGAGTTCTTGGACAGTAACCGTCTTAGAGTCAGTGCAGAAGAAATTATATTTCAAGCGGTAATCAACTGGGCTAAACATGATACTGAGACAAGAAACAGAGAACTTCCAACGGTTCTACAATATGTCCGTTTGCCTTTTGTTACTCCATATGTGTTATTTGACAAGATGGACACTGAGCCAATTCTTACACAGTCTAAAGAATGTAGAGTATTGCTGGATGAAGCTTTGAAATATCACTTATTACAGGTATGTATCCTGTTATAGTACCTTTGATTAAATAGTTTACAAATACATGTATCAGCAATGGAAATACGATGAAATTTGTGTCATAAATCACAAATTTTCAAAAAGCTTGTTTACAATACAATGATAGTAAAGTCAGATTTTAACATATTTTTTATAGTCTGTTTCCAAAACACTTGCCACTATAATCTTATTTAAAAATAAGTGCATGATTACTTTCAGAAATGATCAAGGTTTTTTTTTTTAATATGTCGTATTGCTTGTAGGATAGAAGAACAGAATTGAAGTCTCCTCGTACAAAACCGCGCTATTACATGGCCACTTCTGACATGATCTGTGTTATTGGAGGAGAAGTGTATAACAAGAATTATTTAAATTGTGTTGACTGTTACAATTTCCAAGATGGTCGCTGGTGGAAATTTAAAGACTTGCCATTTTCCAGGTGTCACCATGGTGTGGTGTTGTCTGGCAACCAGTCAATTTATGTTGCAGGTAATTATACATCGTTAATCAATGAACAAGTCCATTCTAATGTGTGGCTAAAAGATGTTGTACCTCTCAGAAAGTGATACAGTCTTTGCAGAGATGGTAGTCTCTAACATTAAACTATATATCTTATAAATTTACTAAATATATTGTTTTACAACTGTAAGCTCGCAAAAGTCAAAAATTTGTTTTAAAATTAATAGACCATATTATTATCAGCATCAGGATAGAAATGTATATAGGAATCTAAACTTATATATAAACTCAATTTGGTAGTATTTAACTACTGCATGGTTTAAAACAAATTAAAAATAACACATTTTAACAACAAAAAAATTAAAAATACAATAAGGGTCTAAACGTGGACTACAGAGATGGGTGTTTCAGTCTCCCCCTTAATACTAAACCTTCAGTAGAAATTATGAAAAATCTTCAAAATTAAAAATACTTGTTAAGGGCACTGGCTTTACTTCCATTATAAAAACATGATTATAAAAACATAAATATTTGTTTTTCAGTTTTCTATGGGATGAAAATATTACTCAGGATATAATCCTCCAATCAACCTGATAACAAAATAATTATGCAGTTATTGCTTAGAGTTTTAATTCCTGATATTTAAATCTGATAAATTAGGTATAGAATGATAGCTTGCATCTTTATAAAAGAGAAAAGACGAGTTTACCAACAAATAGATTAGACGTGAGAAGACTATTTGGTGTTTGAATCACAAGAGCGTGTTCAGAAATGTGTGATTGTCCATTCTCGAAATGTGGATGTGTGAGTTTGATTGAGTCTTAGATACTAAAGCAGACTCAAACCGAAATGGTTTCAGATAGTTGATTTTATCTTTCTTCCAGGTGGTGTGAATAAAGAGAAGATGGTGCTAAACAGTGTGTTACGCTATGAGAAAGCACTGGATAAATGGTTGAGGATTGCTAATATGAATACACCTAGAACTCGTCATGGTAAGAAATATTAGTAATAAAGCATCCAATTTTGTTGGTGTTTTTTTATCTCGTGTTGTCAGGTGTTGTGTATCATAAAATACTAATCAATATTTCAGCTTGATGTTCAATGGTACACTTGTGAAACTTCTCATACATAGCATTATTTCAAACCTTCGTCATGTTTCAATGTTTCTTATTTTCGTTGCACAGACTGAAATGAATGTTCCTTCATCCCTAATTTTTACTCATTCAAGCGATGTATGCAGCTATTTTAGATTTGTTATCCAATAGCACGGCTGCCACTTAAAATAATTTTGATTTGATTTGATTACATACTGTTATACATAAAATAATGGATAGAAACCTACCACCCATATTTATTGTATTGAAGTAACCCCCTCTCCCGTACAGTTAATAATGCCTCATCCCTGATGAACTTTAACTATTTTCCCTAATGACTGCAGCATTGTATGTTGATTTGCTACGTTTTGTCTATATACATGCATGGCCCGGTTTTCTCCTTTGTAGGCATGGCTGCTGTTGATGGTTGTGTGTTTGTTGTGGGTGGTTATAATGGGGAAACAAGAGTAGCAACCGTTGAATGTTATTCTCCGCACTCGAACAAGTAAGGTATACATGAGGCTGACATAGGATGTCCGCTGCTACATTTCACCTGTTTGGATTCCTAGCTGTCAATAAGTTTATATTTAAAATGTTGTTATTGACAGGCTAATCATTTCTCTTTTGATTGATACTCAAGTGATTGTAGTAAAAATATGTTCAAAACAAACTTTGAGATAATAAAAATTTCATTGAAAGTACAGTAGACTCAGTCTGGCTTAAATGTATTCATTCTCCAACAAAATTTAATCAATTGATATGCCTTAAAGGTTTGCCATGCTGTATGGGTGTTCCATATATCGTAATAACACATTGTATGATTTAAATTTTAGATGGAACTATGTTGCACCACTGAACATGGCAATCAGCAAATGTCAGGCTGTCGGTATGGGAGGCTATATGTATATTTGTGGTAAGCTTATGGAGTAAATCATACCCACTTGAAAGAAAGTTTGTCTCAAAATGCATGCAAATTTAATTCAGTTGTCTGCTGTCATTTTTTAAAATAGTTCAAAAGTAACACGTTTCTTTGTGCAATTACATCAATTTCTAGTCATTTTTTAATGCTAATTAGTAACCACAACTGCTTGAACAGACCTTGTCTAGAATGATACATGTGTGTAATTTATTTCAGGTGGTGAGATTGATCCAGACAATCAAAGTGTTGATTGCGTGCAGCGATATTCATTATCAACAGACTCCTGGGAAACGGTAAGTTCTATTAGCACAATGATGTGAACAAAAAACAGTGAAAATAATGAGTCATTTGGTTTGAAAATTTAGCAATTGTTTCCATTAAGTGGAAAGGTTTGAGTATCCAGTTTGGTGTTGTCAGCATATTTTGATTTGGCTGGCTTGACTTGTTGACTTTATAATGACCAGTAGGTAAAATTTATTTTAGTAACAAGACATATAATTTCTTTATTTATTCAGCTTTCCTGTCTACCAATACCACGATGTTTGAATGCCTTGCTTGCCACTGACGGTTGTTTATACGCAGTGGGAGGGGCATCAGACAGTGTGTCAGCTGCGAAACAGTTGACTCGTTATGATCCCAGCTCCAACAGCTGGACAGAGTTGTCCTCTATGGAAGAAAGCAGATTTGATGCTGGTAATTAAAACCCTACATTTAAATTTAGTTTATCAGTGTTATGAACTTTGCCTGTTCAATGGCGGTATCATAGCCATAGTATGAAATATTAATAAGTAGCCATACAAGTTACATGTACCTCCATTCCCCGGTTTGGAAATTACCAGATCCAAGTCTGTATAAGTTACCTATTAGTTTTATTAGGGTAGCTAAAATTGTTCGGCATAATTAGTTCATATTTTGTACTTTTAAGTTAAATGTTAAACTTTAGCTAATCATGTGAAATGAGAAGAAAGTCAAACAAAAATATACATGTTTTGAAAGTATACAACTTTAAATCTATCTCATGTGACCTGTATGTAGCCATTTTGAGTTAAAACCTTAATTTTTTTAAAGTTGATGTAAAATTCAAAAGAATTATTAAAAGTCAAAAACCGATAAAGCACACAACTTTGCACAAATAGTCTTTACATACATAGCTACAAAATATTACTATGTTCAGAAACTATTTTCAAAGTTTATACATAAGAAAAAAATCAAGAAAAGTGAGGTTATGAAATTTTGAATATTCATATTTTTGGAACAAGTTAAATCTGAGAGTGGGAGACAGTTTTGTAGCTATGTATTGAATATTTGTATAAGGGGTTGTCAACTTTATTTGAATTTTACATTAAAAAAAAGAACGTTTTATCCCAAAGTGGCAACATGACCCACTCAGAGAAAAATAAGTTACAGATATAGAGAGTTTGAGTTGTTTACTTTTCAAAATATTTACACTTTAGCTTGTCTATCTTTTCATTTAATTAATTAATATTTAACTTAAACTATGAAGTGTGAATAAATGAGCTCAACAATATTCATTATGATCTTAATTTCAACATCTTGTCCACATATTTTTGCTGTAACTAATATGATATTTGATTGGTAGAATCATTATTGAAATAAATTTAATCTGTTTCAGGTGCTGTACATTTGAACAATAAAATATATGTATTGAGTGGGCATGATGGAGAAAACTCTTTTTACCACAGTATAGAAGTGTATGATATTCCTTCAGATACTTGGGCAACATTTGCAAACTCCACTTTACCATTTGGAAGATGTCGATTTGGATGTGTGGCCCTTCCTGTTACCAAAAAATAAACTTTTAGGGGGACTTATTAATGAGATATCAATTCAAAAACTTTGCAACAAGATGAACATTTAAAAATATTGACAAAGACTAAAAAAAGTTACACTTAAGCGTGCTATATTTCCAATGAGAGATATGGACCATAAATCCTTTCAGATTTATGCTTCATTTTGATTTGATACGCAAAGCTTCTTTGTCGTAGCTAAATTTAACTTGGTAGGCAATTCAGAAGATGCTTCAATCCTTTAATAAAGAGAGGACTTTTATTTGAGTTGACATAATAATTAAAAAAAAATTAAATATGTTTCATGATTGGATTTTTTTTGTATCAGTGGTGTA
The DNA here is from genome assembly GCA_028565635.1 of Phoronis ovalis. Taxonomy (NCBI): domain Eukaryota; kingdom Metazoa; phylum Phoronida; family Phoronidae; genus Phoronis; species Phoronis ovalis. Next base: position 14,881 of record JAOXYB010056389.1, read on the forward strand.
ACAGCCAGATAATAAACCAGAGAATTCTGAATCTGTTACTTACCCATTCTATAGTGATAATTGTATTATAAACCATAAAATGTGAATGTCAGTTGCAGTGAATATCGAATGAATGAATGATGAATGACATACAGGACTAATATTACTGGATATAATTATTGGTGAATGTGAGTGAGAGATGGGGGTTTGCTGTTGAATGGGGGTCTGCAAAGATTATTTTTAAGTGGGGGTTACAGTGTCTCTGATGGGTCCATTGTTGGATTGGACACGGTACATATTAACTTCTTTATTTGTCTGTTACTGTAACACAAGACAGTGCACAAATCATGTTATCAACAACTGTAGTTTTCGTTGTTATTTACAGACGAGCAATGAAAGTGGTAAAAAGATGAAGGTACTAATACTACAGACTGGGCATGATGATTTATTGTTTTTTTTGGAGGATGAATGCTCTTTTTGTACACAATGTATATAGTTTCATATACCCCTATAGAGATTTATAAATATATCATGTTAATAAATATTTAAGATGTACTGTGTGTTTTATTTTATTATTACATAATTTAGCATTTATTGTGAATATAAGATTTTAAAAAGGAATGAATTTCTTTTTAGTGGAGACCGGCATCTCAACATCTAAAGCTATATTCACATTTAGTTTTCCACATAGTTCGAAAAAAAATCATGGGGATCACTCCCTGTATAGGTCAATATACATGTAGGAGGTGTCTCTTCCAAATATTGCATATGGGGGGCTCAGCTCGCATCTCCAAAACCCAGTCTTTCCTGGGCTAAAAAGGAAAAAAAAAATCTTTCCTGGACTGGTTAGAAATTTTAAATTCACCCGTTCAAGCGGAGTCCCGGGATTTTTAACCGACTTGCTATTGTTATTTATCGCAGTGATATCACAGGCTTAGCAAATTTCCTCCATGTTGGTTTGAGGACTAAAGAGACACAACAGTGTTCTTCCAGTATAAACCCTGCTTAAGCTAACGGTATGTCAACGGTTTCAAACAAGTGTTCTTAAACAATACCTGTTACATGTTTTTTTCAAAAAAAACTAATATAATGTTTTCTGAATCTTTGACATTTAGGTTATGTTACGTTTGTGAAATGCATGAAATTAAATGAGCGTTTAATGACATCTAAAAAAGCATAACGATATATCCTAAAACGGGGTGGATCAAAATTCTGCCAACTACATATTTGATACGATCCCGGGGACACAATAAGGATCAGGTCTCGGTCCCTGCTATGTGCCATTTTTAAATTGCACCACCGATTTTGGTTATACAGTTTATTTAGGTTTTTTAAACAACAAAATATGAATTTTCTAAACACTAATTAATATTTCAAAGAGTAACCCCAATATTTACTACCTGAACGGATGCATATCAAATAATGATACGTCAGTAACAGTATATCTCAGAAGTACCCGATTAGGATAATTTTTTATAGCTCTATACAGTAAACCAAACATATTTTTTTTACATGTTTCATGCTCAGCTAAACCATTTGGTAATGTAGTTTGGAAAGCCATATATGTTCCCCACTCACCAGCAAGCTGAATTTTTTTTATTTCACCAGCCAGCTAAAAATGCGGGTGAAATCTATCTGCCAGCTGAAATTTGCAAAAGATGTTGTTTCATGGAGTTTCGTTCTTAAATAAATCATTTAGCGGTGTTGATGTGGAGAACCGATCTGTTCCCCATTCCCAGCTGTGGATGAACAGTATAGGTTTGCCAGTCAGCCAGACTTGACTGGGGAACAGATATTATGGAGAACAGACTCGGTGGGTGCTTCCGATATCTTTTTGTAGTAAATTATGTCAGATTTCAAGCAGATTAGGCGGAAAACATTTTCGTTAGATATGATTTACCATTTCACAGCTTGGAAATGAATTCCAACTTTACAGTGTAAAAAAGCTTCAAATTTCAGACGGATTATAATGTTAAAATATTTTAATGTTTTTGCACTCAACCATTTTTGTAAAGATATTCAAATATAAAGGTTATCATTAAATTAGAAGTGATAATTTCAAGAAATTAATTAATTCTGATAGTTTCAAGAAATTGTTTTAAAAAGTGTTCTGACATAATGTGTTCACAGTCTTTGCAACGTTTGTTTTCCGGAAACAAGGTTTAGTTCTTAAGGAAAGTGTTCTTTTTATATTTCTATTTTGCCACATTGTTATCTACAAATGAGTCTTTGTGCATTGCTAGTCACTTAAATAAATATAGTTCAAAAGTTTGTTGAAATCATGTTTTTTTTACGGCGAAACGTTAATTTAGTACGGATTTCAAACATTGTTTTTTTAATTTAAAGAACTAGTTGAGTTTTTCGTTTTGCCTATTGTGATTTCCAAAATTCCCACCAGGTGTTGTGTTTAGTCACACAACAACAGAAAAAACTTGGTTACAAAGACTGTTTCTAGTACTTTACTGGGACTTTACTGAACCAAAACACATAATTATCTTTATTTGTGAAAGCATCCTATTTATTGCTATAAAATATATGTTACTATTATAAAGAGTGATAAAGAAATATGTTTCCTTGTTCGGTCATTTGTTTCCACAAAATCGAGGCTATCTTACCAAATATAGATATCGAAACTAAAACTTATATTCAATAGTTACTAGCTATCATTTTGTGGAAAACCAGGCATGCTATTCACGTGATCAACGCTATCAGTTGTCGTTGTATATTACAATGGCGTGTCCACCATCAGTGCCGTCCATTTCAGAGCGGTGTATTTTATTGAGAAATGTTCCCCCAAACCTTAGTGACGAGGAATTGCGTTGGTTTCTAAACAGCAAAAATTGCCAAGTGTACGGAATAGTGCCTTTCGATAATACAACCCGAGTTGTGGCACTGTGTCAAAAAGATGGTAAGGATACTCTTTGCATGTACAGTATTTTTTCAGAATACATGCTCTTATAAAATTGCAGGTGATAGGTCTTCCCTCGAAACTGGAGCCTCCCGGCCGGGTGGAGCCTCTTATCGTAAAAGTAATACTATATTAGGGGCGACAGGATATGGGCAATAGCCAGTGACCCGGAAATAAAAAGTTTGATTGCAAGGTTGTTAAAGTTTCTATGTGTGCTAGGACAAAACATTATGACACTTTTTTGATTGCACAAATAGCCCGACTGCGTGCACTATTAACGGATCCCACCGACGGTATTCGACAAGATTCGTATTTTTTATGCGCCCTGACCTTTACACCCGTGAACTAGGAAAATGTCCCGGAAAACGTGCTTTGTTTTGTTTGTCTAGAAAAGATAAAGAGTGTATAGGTTGTGAGCAATGTACAATATGATTCCAAAGGTTCGCAAGATGTTTAAACATTATTTTGTTTATATCCCCGTCACGAATACATAGAATTTTTTTTTTAATTATGGGAACAAAACACCAGAGATGAATAAATGTCAAATTGTATTCTATGACTATTGTCACAAATAACAATTGAAATAATAAAGAAACATTTAAGACCTTTTAAGACTCCTACATGCCAGTTACCGGTAAACTCCACTTTGCATGTCTACCCCCAATCGTTAAAAGGAGAAGAAAGAAAAAATAGTCCGTCTTTATACTGACAGGAATTTCTATAAAAAGAAGCAAGGAACATTTCTTTAACTCCACTTGCACGCTTTAATGTGCGAGACAAACGCACACTTCTCTTGGAAGTTGTAGGTAGTCGTTGTATTTAAGAATCTAAACGCGCGGTGTCTATTTACATTTGTTTATAAAGTCGTTTTTTGTGTTTTGGGCAAAACTGTTCAATCGTAAAATAGTGATGAATAATTATTATTAATTAAGTAAACACAATTTAATGTTTGAAATATTATTCTTGCTTGTCATTGGTTTTATAAAACAATCCAGGGGCCACTCAGATTTAATATGGGTACTTATGAATGATCTAAAAAAGGACTTTAAACAGGCACGAAAAAGTACCCCTTCATAAGACCCCCCCCTCGAAAATGGTACCCTATGTAAGACTAAAATTTTTCGGCAAGTAAAAAAAGGGATTATTATTTCTCCTTAATTGATACCCGCCTAAAACCCCCGGAGGGTACTTCACACATTTTTGGGTATAGTGGTGTTCAGCACAGTCGTAAAGCATGCGTACCTACTTTATACCTGAGTACCCCCCGAGTAAAACAAGTTGTAATCTGATTTCGGATTGTGCATAGAATGAATGATATATATATAAATTAGAGAAAATTGACGCCCGCTAGAACTACATGCATATTTTCATCTTTATTTTTATTTATGAAATAACACATACAATTTATAGCGTATAAACGAATAAAATTGTGATATCATCGAACAAAAATTCACACATAGTAAGGCGATCTGAGAAGTTTATATGGGGGGCGGGGGGGCGGGTTTGATTCATTACGGCAAAGGGTATGAATGATGACGATAGTATTTATGTTAATATACAGTACTAGTGTATGCATTATTTTCAACAGTACATACTTGGCTGTTAAAGCAGGAACAACTCGCTATGCCATGCAGTGATGGTCGAGAAATAATGATATACATTGAAACATGTTCTGCAGAACATGATAAGTATTTTCCTATCGAAGATCCTAGACAGGAACCAGCCTACATCTCAAAAGCTGCACCTTTGCCCGGATTCCCTATTCAAACCGAAATGTATCCACCATGGGGTTCACCTGCTGAATGTTACCCTGGTATGCCGCCTACTTCATCGCCACGGTACGCATCTCCCCCAAGAGTAACACCAACTCCATACTGGCAGTCACCTCATTACGCTGGAGGACATGCTGGGTATCCACCATACTATGGATTGGAACAGGGTAAGCACATAGTAAACAAACTCTACATGTAGCTTATACTGTGATATTTGGCAATGGGTATAAATACTGGTACTGAGCTTATATCGTACTTCTAACTGGTACTGTAAAATATACTACAGAGCTAGTTTTAATTACTAAACTTTCAATCCCTAGTGTTTTAAGCTCTGAAACACTGGTAACAAATCCTCACATATCTATTGCTTGGCTTCCTCACGGATTGGTTCATGATTGGTTCTTCTTTTAGGTTATGGAATATATAGGTCTGGTAGACCACCACCTGAGTGGGTTTCACCTGCCAGATTTTCAATGTATTCTTTTCCAATACATGACCCTGTTGTGGTGGCTGAAAAGAAATTAGGTACTCACCAACTGTCAATTGTATTACCCTCAACATTTTGTATTGTAAAGAAACAGCTATAAGAGAGACTGATTTTTAGTTTAAAACAAAATAATAATAATAATGACTATGGTACGTGTAGCTTTGCTTTGTATTTCCTATCAAAAGCATAATTTTGTTTTAAACTGTGAAACAGCTAATCACATATTATATTCCATGTTGCATGCTTTATTTATGATTCTAAGTATATGTGCTATGACATGGAGTAACAGTGTAAGGATGGTTTACATAATATAACATGATGATCGAAACTCACTCGTATTGTAGAAACTAGTCCACATGCTATGACATCGACCAATGTAATACAACAGCCCATAGGACACCCCTGCGTTGTGGCTGATCAGAAAAAGGCGTTCAAAAGCGGAGAGAAGGAAACACTTACATTAGAAGTAAAAGGGTTCAGTGCTGGAACAACAGCGGAGGCTATCGAAGACTTCTTTTCGAACAAGAAGAACACAGCCGGCATGATAACTAATGTCGTAAAAGTTGAAATGGATGACGGCAGTGGTGTTGCTCATGTGACCTTCACAGATTCAAAAGGTGATTGTTTGTCTCCTGAGTTCATAAGTACTCAAAGGCTGCTTTCATACTTCAAACAGCTCCACGGCTATAAATACACAGATCGGGAATCGCAAGTTATATATATATTTTTTTTTTTACAGTGGTTAGTGCTCTGTTACAAAAAGGTCATCTAAAATACAATAGTAATGATATACAGCTGGCCTTGTCCAAGAAAAGCCAAACTCAGACTACAGGAATTATTAAAGTGACTGGTTTTAAAGAAGAAACTATGGATCAAAGACTAGAAGATTATTTTGCCCGCTCGAATGTAAGCGGTGATGGTGAAATATTGCAAGTTAAAAGGATCGATCGAGGCACGGCTTACATTGAGTTCAATCTATACACAGGTATTCAAATACAAATCATATATGTGTTACACGTCAGAAACAAGTAGTAGGTTTTTTAGTTTGTTAGCATTTGGTTACCTATAATTATATATTCAGCAAATGGGCACTTGTCAGTTTTTATTTTCAGTTGCTGAACGTGTTGCCTCAAAAAGCGGATTACAGCTTGATGGAGAACATTTGACTGTTGAGGTGGTAAGCTCTGGAACCATGCGCACAACTGCTGCCATCAAACCAGCAGTACTCCCAAAGCCCAAATCATATATAGTGATGAAAACGGCAGGTGTGTATTTACGTACGAATAATTGGATAAACGTTTTTTAAAAAAATGTCAACTGTATTTATAAAATAATCTCTTTGTTGATATTAAACCCATAAAACAATCAAAAAATAAAACAATGCTTGCTGTATATTCTATGTAATGACTTGTAAGCAGGTAAGCAAAATCCTTGCGTAAATACAATTACATATATACTAGTTACCTATACACCACAAATCCATGTGTGTAATAGAAACACCAACTATTGTCTTACTTTGCCCTTACTAGACGACTCCCTCTTTAATGAACATATATTAACATTGGCATTGTTCAAAGTGCTCACAGACTACTTTTCAGTTCAAATTAATATGCTTTAATAATAAACTTTATCTAATCATGCTTTTGTCACTTTTAGCTGAAACGAAGTCTTCAAAAATAACCGCTAAGGAACCAGATGTTGTTGATATTGCACCTCCTGAAGTGGATACAATTGTAGTAAGAGGGTTTACACCAGGAACTGACGAAGATACTATAGAAAATTTGTTTGAAAACCAAAAGCGATCTGGTGGAGGCGTCTTGCGTTCCTGTAAAGTACAGTCGGATGGGTCAGCTGTTGTTACATTTATGGAAGCGGAAGGTAAGGTTAAGAGAGCTTGTAGTGATTTTGACCTGAGGAATACTGGCATGTTCATAAACAAACGATAATTATATTGATTTTATTGTTATTGTTGCTGTAGTTCTTTGGTGTTGTTTATTGTCATTGTTGTTGTTGCTGCTGCATATGCCTTCTTTCATGAGGTGGCATTGTTGCTGATTGTGGTAATATTTTAATGAACACTATCATTCTGATATTTAGCCGCTACGAGAGTGAAACAAAAAGCAGATAATAAGGAATTGACACTTAAAGGTGCATTTCTTAGTGTCGAGATGAAAAAGCCTGGTAGTTCTACCCTTCCTCCCCCAACACGTCCTTGCAAGATCTACGTTCATGGTTTACCTTCCGGCACTACTAAAAGTAGATTAAAAGATTACTTTGAAGCTAAGTATCAATCGTCGTCTGTAGCTGATGTGCAATTTGGGAAGAATCCAGGATGTGCTGTTGTTACATTCGATCAGTTAATAGGTGAGCCAGTATAGTGTTGTCTTCTTAAGTGCGTGTACGTACAACCCCTTAAATCTAACCTCTCAAGAATGTGTATATTAAATGCTCATTACCTAAAACTAAATTCCATACGTCACCTGAATATATTGATTAATTACTAGATTATTTAATACGGTTAATATGTAATTTCGTTTAGGATTTAGTGGCAATGTTGAATATGTAAGAATTGGTATAAGTCAATAGAATATATATATATTACATCACTTAGTATCTGAAACAGTTGATAAAAAATCCTTTCAATACTGATAACTCGATATATTACATTTGAATATGTAGATGGTTATCCAGGGATGCTGATCCAGGGATGCTTATCCAGGGATGATATGCTTATCCAGGGACGCTTATATTAATGTTTATGTATAATATTCCAGATTTCCAAGTACTGCAAGACATATGTTCGAAACGGCAGTTTAGTTCAACGAATATTAAAATCCAGCCAGCAAGTGTACCCTGTACTATTCAAGTACACGATCTACCAGTACCTTGCGAGCAAGACGTGTTAGAAAATTACTTTGAAAACACCAGGAAAAGTGGTGGAGCCGAAATCGTATGTTTCGAAATGTTGAATGATTCAGATTCAGGACCTGTTGCTATAATATCTTTCAAACACCCAGCAGGTATATACTCAGAATTACATGATTATGAAAATTAAATATACTAACTAGAATACATGATTATTTATATTACAATATTACCCGAATTAGAAACGAGTTGTTCTTAGATCTGTTATAGTCTATGTCTCAACAATACTTTAGATTGAATGAAACTGTTGCCCTAATAGTAAATAATGGTAACATCTATCTTTCTTTCTACATCTCGTTTCCCTCGAGTAATTGTGCTCTTAATACAGTTACCATATACATATTAATCTCTCATATGACACATCCTCTGGAATAAATATTAAGAGAAACAATTAATTCATCATTTCTATTTTTTGAAATGTTTTTGTCTCAGACTGACTATCATTTCAGTTACAACTCAGGTGCTGAAAGTAAAAGATCATCTTATTGAGTCCAAGGAAGTAAAAGTCTCCGAGTACCATAAAGACATAGGTGTTTGCCATCCAGACCAAAACACCTCCGAGAAGCCATTGAAACTCCCAGAACCTTTCGCCGTTAAGAAATACATTAACGAAAATGTATTCAATTTTTTGAAAAAGACCCCAAAACATGAGGGTCAAATGCAAACTAAACTGCGTGATAGTCACGCAAATCTGAACTGGTCTTCAGAATCTTTCGAAACAGCTCTAGTTCATTGTACCCTTACAGAGGAAATTCCAAACGCGAGAAAAATGTCTTCTAACTGGGAGAAAAATACTGGTAATGTCATTACAGAATTTAGTAAGAATTACAAAACTAAAAACGTAGCCGCAAGCCCTGACAAAATATTTAGTGCTGTTTTTGACAAAATGTCATCATTAACCGACTTATGTGATTCCAACGAAGGAATGATTGAAACAGATGACCAACAATTTATCATTCGCATAACCGGTGTGTGTAGCTATGTAGACAACACTACGTCTAGAATAAAGTCAACAGTAGACAGCGTTCAAGCTGAGATAAACAGAGCTGCAAGTGTTGTAACTGAAAGTAAGAAGATAGAGCCTTATCAAGTTAAATATCTCTTACAAATTAAGTTTGAGCAACAGATGAAAGTAAAATTTCCAGATGTCGATTTCATCTGCGACGAAGAGACTGGTGATGTGAAATTAAACGGTTTACATAATGAAGTACAAAGCTTAGTAATAGGGATGTACGAATTGCTGCGGCAAATAGAACGTACTCAGTTATCCTTTAGCAATAACATTGCACAACTGATTCGAGTCGAGGAATGTTGTAAACATTTACAACAAGAGGTAAATACCGTTACAAGAGAAGCGGTGTACTTACAGGCTAAGGACGGCCATATTGAAATATATGGAGCAACATCACAAGCTGTAAAGACAGCAGCCGGTATAGTTAAGCAACAGTTGCAAGAAAAGGTTATAAAGAAGACGGACGAAAACAAAGACGTCTTCATGGGAGTAAAATGGAAAGAGTTCAAAGAAATGTTTGTAACTCAAATTAACCAGGGCTTGCTTTTAGTTGTAGAAGAAACATCCTGTATTGTCTTTGTAGGGGATAAAACAGTGCTGAGCAATGTTACTGAATTATTTGATGATTTTATGGATGCCATTAAACCAACAGAGATCTGTTTTTCGTCTGAAGCTGGAATCTGTAGACTCATATGGGAACATAGAAAAAACGAAATTGTTAGAATTGAGGGGAGACATAACGTAAAAATTGCTTGTGCGGATAACTGTAATCAACCTGTACTCATGGTTACAGGCAGTCAACCAGGATGCCAAAAAGCTAAAGAAATGTTAGCAGAGCTCGAAAAAACAGCAAAGCATAAAGTACATACTGTTGACAAACCAGGAATGCCGCATTTTTTTCTTAACAAAGGTACCGGCAAAGACGTGTTAGTTGCAGCCGAGAAATCGTGTTCTTGTGTGATCGAAATACCTGGAAGGAGCGCGTCAGATTCAACATCTGGGTTAGAAGCAACAGTTGATTTACCAAACAATAAGAAAGTTACTGTCTACTATGGAGACCTAACAAAGCATAAAGCTGACGTCATTGTCAATGCCGCTAACGAGGGACTGGATCATGTTGGGGGACTCGCTCGAGCTATGGTAAAGGCGGGTAAGTGGAAAGCTGCAGTAATCTTTGTTCGATTTACCAGTGAAGATACTAAGTGTATAAAACAGAATTGTAGAACTGTTTCGCTTCGCCTAAATTTCATATAGACCTGCTATAGGATTTTCAAAATATCCTCTTATAGAATCATTCGATTCATGTAGCATTGCTTATTGATATAAGGGACAGTATGAGCGCAAACCCCCTGTACAGTAATGTTGTATTATCTATCATGCAACATTAGTTAGTAATACACACCCTATTACAATAAGTCAATAGAACAGTGGTGTCCGGGATACTGCCACCATGGTCAGATATATGTTTTTCACTACTATATTTAGGGTAGGGTTAAAGGTGTGTGTGTATGTATGTATGTATA
>JAOXYB010056390.1:0-11102 GCA_028565635.1 Phoronis ovalis
GCAATTCCTTTCGCTCAAATAACCAATTTAAACAGCGTACAATGATGATTCTTCGAATCGTCGTTGTCTTGTTTATGCATTGTTCGTATAGACACGAGTATTTAGTGTAGTTTGTTGTTACCATAACACATATTTATTGTGTTTATAAATTATGTTAATCATTTTCAGAAACAGTGACAGTTGTATATTGTACAAGTGATAAAATACAGAAGAAGGCATTCTTGTTGGACAGTGGTAGAATTAAACTTGAAGAAATCAAAGAAATATTTAACCTGGCAGTAGTAGAAATTATCTTGGGTAAAATTTTCTTTTTCTTGTAGTCTTTCTCAACTCTTTTTGGGTTGTTCATGTGAATTCTATCTTTATTTGTATCGGAAATGTGCCATTTTTGTTTTTAAAAAAATGTTGTGCAGATTTGCAACAAGGACTGGCGTGCACTAATAGTAATGTGTTTAAAATTTGAAGGTCATTGCATCAATTACACTTACCTCACAATTTACGTTCATCATCAGCATGAGTGCAGTATTTAGATGGAGTTAAGAGGTTTAAGAAAAAAGATATAGTTGACATCATACAATTTGTACTAGTATACTTCAATGTCTTTGATGAATTTCTAAATTAAATAAGCCTAACTGAGTACCTCTTGTTAAATTTGCTAATAAATCGTTTTTGTAGAAGGTGAGCCTGTGGTTGTTGGCGCTAACATTGATGGTTATATACCAATCAAGTTTGATCCCGGAACAGTTATCCGTATTACTGGCAAACAGAAATCGTAAAAATTCAGACATCTAAAAAGTTTTTCCTACTTTGTAACATAATGGTGTTTACTCTGTTTGGATGAAGATTCTTGCCATCATGGATTGTGGTGCAATAAAGCTTAAATATGTCGGGGATGCAGGATACATATGCTGTGCTTGCATGCATGTAATGATCACTGGAAATCGCATTGGTTTACTGTGACAGCTTGTAAAAACGCTGTGCAAAATGGCCAGTAACTGGTGACATCTAGTGGCAAATCGGCATTTCAAGACTCATTGCATGAAACCAATGTATGTGACATTATAATATTAGGTTGTTGATAATCCTGGTATATTTTAATTAAAATTATTATTAGTAGTTTTAATTAAGATAATTGCTATTTCTTAAAAATGCATCTTTTTAAGTGGTGATTTTTTTTACGTAAATGATATTACTTGCTTGATTTTAATTTACATACACATATTTATTAGCATTTGTAACGCAGCCCATAAAAATAATTTTTTATTTTCCAATAAAATGATGCTTGAACTAGTAGGCTGTCATCAGCTGCTTACTACACTCAACCCCTTTAAGCTACTTTGAAGCGATGGCCACATTTTAAAGATATATAAATGCACCTGTCATTTATTTAATGTAGCTCATCTACAGTGGAAGGCTTAATACTGTAAAATCTGTACATTGAGATTAAACTGAAACTCTAGAAACCTCTAAATGTGTATTGTTTTGATGCATAGTTTACCATTAAATTTCATTGCAGGCAATTAGTAAGTCATTAGGATTAATAATCAACTGAATTAAATGCATTAAGTCTAATAAAGCTTAACTTCAAGATCAATTTATGGTATCATTATTCTGGTTGTACAAAAACAATAGGTTCATTTAGTTGGCAGGAAATAATTTTTCATGATACTAATCACATTTTACTTTCTATTTTTATAAAGATTACTGGGTACGCACTTAAACCAATGTCGTTGCATGATACACTAATCAATAAGAATTTTATTTTCTGATTGGCTTTTATCTTCACCAGTCCTACCTAGCTGCTTGTAGAATCTAGGTATAGTTTTCTGAAATATTAAATAAGTTGCGATTTGAAACTGAAAATGTCAAACTTAACCTTTCATTTCGCTTTGTTTCCTAGTAATATTTCTAACAGAAGTGAAGATATTCCTGAAGATAAATTATATGACTTGTTTGACTGGGACACGTTTCATCTGGCATTACTTATTGCAAATGTATTTATTTTAGTTGTTACATTTATCGGTGGCCTTGGTAATGTTGCTGTAATTTGCTTGGTGGTTATAAAGAGAGAATTGCGGACGCCATTCAACAGTTATGTAGTAGCTTTGGCAGTTGCCGATTCTTTTAACATTCTTGTAGCAGTTCCAATTCAGTTTATTCAAGTGACTCAAATAGCCACACTTACTAGACCATGGTGTCAAGTAAAAACTTTCTTTAGTACTATTTCTGTTTGCATTCCGGTCATTTCTATGGCAGCCATTGCTGTTATCCGTATGAGAGGAACTTTTGTGAAGTTGAACAAGTTATTGTACAAACACATTGCTCTTTTAATATTCGTGGAATATGTGATTGGTGTTGCGACCAGTTTATATATCGTACTAACTGGAGGTTCTCAAGCAGTAAACAGCTGCCTTTATATGCCGTGGTATATGCATCTACGTGATATGACAGTGAAAGCAGATCTGCCATTTAATAGCTGGAAACCTTGGATGACCACATTAATTTTAAGTCTCATTTGCTTGATCACTACATGTACAAGTTACGTCTATATTTGTGCATCCAGTTACCACAGGTCAAAACGACTAAACAAGTACAAGATCAAGTTTAACAATCAGCCAAATAATCGTTCGACTACTAAAAGGATAGAAATAGTAACAACAAGGACAGCCACAGTTGTAACATTTTGGTTTCTAGTTTGTTACCTGCCTGCGTATGTCACAGGATTTATTGTAGGTTTACTAGGATATCTGTGGATCGTCCCATTGACAACATCCCTTGTGTATTTTCACAGCGCCGTGAATCCCATTCTGTATATGTGGACAAGTCCCAAGTTACGACGATGTGAGTAAAAGAAAGAAATCAGTTCAACCAGCGCCAACTTCGCGCAAAAGCTCCTTGGGCCAATTGACAAGTAATACAATCACTTGTGAGACGCCCTTTTAGTTGCGAGACAATTTTAATTGTAAAATGTTGTTTTTTTATACTGAAGGTGGATATATAACTATTTGAAGAGTGAAATCCTTTTAAATTTTTGTTAATGGAACTGAAGACTTGTATTATTAACATATACTACAGGAAAGGGTAAATTGACTTTCACAATTCAACCAAATGCACTCCAAGTATTCCAGTACGAGTACTGAAATGTAAAATAATCGACATGATATGAAAGAGGGTCTATCATATAATGTATAACTAGTAGATAACTGATAAAAATGAATATTTTACCGACTATTATTATAACAGTTCCATGTTCTGACAGGTAATGTACTAGCAATTTAGACCAATTTACTTGCGGAGAGAGCTAGAAAATACTTTTTAATAGTTTGTTAAAACTGTAAAAATTGAAACGAGTTTGCAGCATGAAAGGTACAAGTATATCATATGATTGTGTAATTGATATCTTCTAAAACTTTCTAAAATATATGATGTAATAAAGGCACTATTGTGCAGTGCATGTCATTTCAAGAGTAGAGTGATATGTAGTCAATTTGGCTTATAAGTCAGTAGCTAAAATTTTAAGCTTTTTGAGAATTTGTATACATTCAATTGATATTCACTATTAATAAATTTAGCACAGTTTTTTTTATAAATTTTGGATTATTAAGCTAAACACTAATCTTGGTATGTATTTCATATATCGCTAAAATAAAAATATGACAACAAAATTTCATTTTGAAGTATATTGTCTTCTGTATTAATTGTCACGAGATGCATAACATGTGTGTATATGATATATTAAATTAAGATAATACTCCGAACTTTACAAACATGAAGTTGTGTGATTTGAATTAATTATATGAGCCCAGATGAGAGGGCCATTTTCAAAAAAATTTAAGTTAAAAAAATCCGTATACAAATTTGGAATTCTGCTTTAAACATTTTTTAAACAAAATTTCTCTATGAGTAATTATAATTTCAACTTTAAGAATTTACATGCATCTCATTCAAAATAAATCAGACCTCCACATGTTTTTTGCTCAGGCTAAATTTTGTTATTTCTTTTTTTTACTTTAAACATTTTATTGTAAAAAAAAAATCAGAAAAGGCAAAAATCCAACTGGCACTAACTCTCGTGGTGTTGTCTGATTCAAAATATTTGGTTTTTGATGTTTTTTAACTAAAAGAAAGCCGAAAAACTCGGTTTTCAAGGTATTTCGCTTGTTAAACACTTTTAAATAAAAATAAATGCCACCCTACCGACCTAGTTTTTGAGGGCTTTCGCCTGTTAAACAACTTTTATTTTTGGTGTAGCAGGTCAGACAATAAAGAAAATGTGGCAGTTAGTGTTATTCTGCCATGCAAGGCGGATAGGAATACCATTTTCCGGGCAGTCGATATGAAAGTGGGTACGCATGTTCCAACAAAATTTCTCGTGAAAGGGTATATTTTTCGAACCGCCGGTGCGTAATGCATGTTACACGCTTAGGGTCTGTCTTTTTGTGCTAAAATCACGAAAAGTTTTTTTTTTGGAGGTGTGACACTTCGTTAGGGGTGTTTTTTTTCCAAAAGTCACTTCCCTAAATTAAGGCTGTATTTTTTCAAAAAAACTTACTTCCTTAGGGGTGTATTTTTGCAGAATTTCACTTCGTTAGGGGCTTTTTTGAAAAGCCATGTTGGAACATGGGTACCCACTTTCATATTGACTGCCCCCCCCGGACCATTTTATCAGTACTTTCCGGTGTAAGTAAGTCATACTAAGGTAAAATTATTAAGCAACACATTTGTTGATTTGATTTTAGAAACATTTCATTGACAGGTATGGATGTTATGCTTGTAACATGCTTTGTACATACCGAGGTTGCACAAAACTTGCAAATAAAAGTGATAAAACTTCAGGCATATGTTCTACTCGTAACATTTTACTGATTTTAGGTGATGAACTTGAGATCATTTTATATCAGATTTAGGTTAGCATAGATGCTGTGTATAATCTGTTCCCTAATGAAACAACAAGCAGTGGACGCCACATGCAGGCATCCTAATCTTAACTGGTAAAAATCAGGCTCAAACCCATAAAAAAAAAATTATTCAAAAATCCCATACCTAAAAAATTCAATATGGATATATAATCATTTTCAAGTACCTCTAGCTGTGTGCTGTTTTGACATTTCCAATTTATTTTTTTTATAATTTGAAAAATTATTTTCAACAGCCAGAAACCCTGTTTACTATCAGTATTAACCAAGCCTTATAATTACATTCATTGTCTTGCGTCATGTTAATTTTAAATGAGTATAAAATTAATGTACCCAACCATTATAATAATCATTAGATGATATGAACTAATTACTTCTTTTGCCTGCCAGATGTGACAAGTATTTTTTTTTAACAAAGACAGTTTATCATTTTTCAAATGTTCCGGTTTACTACTAGACTATAGCATTTGGTTTTGTTGTCATTTCCTTGTCTTGCTACCTTTTCAATTACTCCATGATGTTTATAATAGAAAGAATATCAGATGTGTGGGTGTGTGTATTTAAATATATTTTATAACAAGATCACCTGTGGTAAGAGGGATGTTGTTTTTAGAGTGAGTGAATGTATATCCCAGGAGGGTGGCATTTAACTGAGATTCAAATCAAGACAAAAATTCTCTTACCAGATGGATCATTGAACAGATGATACATCGAACACACATTGACTACATTGAACTATCTTGTCTTGAAAATAAAAATAACGTAAAGGTATTGGACAAAAACAAACAAATAACTACTGCTTAAAGTATACAATGCGTTATAATATATTCACAAAGATTTGGCAATTGACAATTTGTAATTACAATCTAAAACGTTAGACTATTAGCAGGCACTTGATGGCGCCACAATCTTGACCCTACATGATCCCAGCACGCTATTAATAGTATGAATGAAATTACATAATGTTTTATGATAAAATTATACAATATTAATAAAGTATTATGATAATATTATGCAGTAATAATAAAGTATAATTATAAATGGTAATGATCATCACATGTCTCAAAGTCAAATTCTCAAGCTGCGTAATTGTAAACAGTATTCATCTTCGAATTCGGCCCAGATTTTACTAATCCATTGTTCTCTTAATTCTTTATCAACAGGTAATTTAAGAAATGATAAATGTACATCTTTTCTCTCGTTGTTTGTGTACGTTGGCAGACAGCAAGATACACGTGAATCTTCGTGCTTGATCTCTTCCCCGACCCATTCAAATAGCCTCATTTTGACTCTTGTTTGACTTTCATTTAATTCCCCATAAACTTTCAGTGATATTATCACAGGACCACCTGGCGTAGAACAGTAACATCAGAACTGCAAGAAATTGGCCTTACGTGGGGAGAGGCACAGAAAATAGCCAAGGACAGGAGCAAATGGAAAGAAATCGTTGACACCTTATGTCCCACCAGGGACGAAGAGGATAAGCAAGAGTTAATACCCTAAATGATTTCATAACTAAAATCGCTTGGTTTTAAGAGCTGAAGTGCCAGCATAAAATTTTGAGAGGAAAATGACCCCGGGGGATACTGCCTTTCAAAGTCATTATACATATGTGCCGCCCCATACGCCCCCTTTTTTCAGCTCCCGTATGTACCACCGGGTATGTTTTTCACGCTTCTCAAAGGTTTATTTACCAGAGGGTAAACCTTTCTTGTTAGATATTTACCATAGGTATATTTCAAAAAATATTCGTTTACCACAGGGTGTATTTCATGGAAAACGCATTTACCACAGGTATGAAAAATTAAGGTTCGTAAATTTTTTCTATATTTATTTACCACAGGGCATATAATTTATGAGTTTTACACAGGGTATCTATTTCGGGAGAGTTATTTACGACAATGCATATTTTTCGCATTGTTTCATTTACGACGGTATATTTTTGGTGATCTTTATTAACTTTATTTACTACAGGGTCAGGGTTTTTTAACCTGGGCCGCACACTCCTACCAACTGTTCTGTCGAGTACTCCCCCTCCCGGGGGAAATCATGGCCAAATGCATTGTCTCCCACCAGGTAGCGCTTTCGCTATCGTGATGTTCTTCAGCACTGGAGGAATGAGTGCCATCTGGTGGAAGACAACGTGGCCAAATGCGCTATATATACTGTAGTCCAAGTAAACTCTCTAACGACTCTAAGTAAACTGTATCTTCAGTTTCATACCCGTTTCCGAGTGCACCAAAAAGCATATTATGGTACAGTTTCAGAAATGGCATGCAACTGAAGATCTGTAGATTACCCAGAATGAAACAATCACAATTTGCAGACAACACTAAGTGAGATGGTGTAATCGTGAATTATGCCATAGAATTAGTATTTGGGTTAAACTCTAGGAACCGCCACCGGGAAGATGTTTAACGTACAAATACGCAGCTATCACGGACAGTACAAATTTATCTGTCCGCGAAACAGGTGTACGCCTAGAAAGAGTTGCGTTGTTTTAATAAAGATGGAAGTATGTCAGTATCATCATTGTCATTTGCTGCACACAAATAGTCTATTGTTTTGATAAATTGGGTTACTTTTTACCTGCCTATATTAAACTAAAATATAAAACCCAAGATTGTTTATTTTTTAAGTACAATCCGGTGCCATCAAACGTTTTGAGAACGTATCTGTTCATTTTACTCAATTTAGAGATATAAAATAAATTTAAACTAATCTAGGCATAGTTAATACTGTGATAGTTACTGTCAGCCTTTGATAAAGTAGATGGCTCTCTGGATTTACTACAAAAGAGTATTCAACAGGGAAATTTTACCATTTACAATTCACTCAGATTGTATATGCAGTTTCCATTTTAAGTAATATTAATTAGAGATACTTAAAAAAATATATTAAAAGATAGTAATATTACAAATTGACAAGATTTCCCTTTACCACCTCATAGCTGCCAAGTCCATTGCAAGTATGAGGCTTCTGCTTTATAGCTTGTTTTCTGACATTGCTTTCAGCAAAAAAATGTCTAAAAACACCAAATCACCCTTCAAAAATGACAGGTAGCTAGGAATGAAAGTTGTAGTTCCCCATGAAAGAGCATTCCTACCTGGCAGAGTTTGCCAGCATTAATGAATGTATGATAACACTGAAATCAGTGATTGTAAAATGCTAACTTTTTGTGTTCCATGTTTCTAAGCTGTACCTGGACACATGTATCAGTTACCAATTAGTTTATCACTCCCACGAAGAAACTATCATATGTCAATTTGCCGATATGTTATTGTAAATTCCACTCTATTTTCTTATTATCTCCTAAAGAAGCTTGTCCAGATGTGACTAGTTCCATGGCATAAGGGTATGCTTTGTGTTCAGCAGTTTTAACACGTTCTTGTAACAATTCTACAGTGTCTCCAGGCAGAACAGGTACAGATTCCTGTACTAACATGGCACCTGCATCTACCTCTTCCTACAGAAAAAGGGTACCAAATTAAAATTTGACACTGAAGATGTGAAATATTCACCAGATCTACCTAACCAGCGTGTACACAAACTGTCAATGATGAGGCTCATGATGAGAATTGACGAATTAATTATATGCTGGTTAGGTATGACTGGTTACTATCATCTGAATGCAATGCAGGAAATTAAACTACTGAAGATTAACTAATTCTTTGTATCTGTATAGAAAAAAAGCTACAGTTTAATCCCTATTAGTTTGACAAGAAAAAGGATTCAAAAAGTGATTTAACTTTCAGATAAAAAGTTATTTGCTTTCAGAACTTTTCCTATTATTGCTTTTATTGAATACCACCAGATGTCACCAGACTCCAAGAAGCTTTAGTTGTTGAAATAGAATGGAAAATTGTTAGACTTGGGAATAGAAGCAACCGCACAATAAAAAAACAAGACAAAATGTCCTTAGCAAAACAGACCTCTGGAATAAAGTATTACACCCATGATACAACTGGAGGCTTATACACTATTATGTTTATTTTTTCAATAATTATTCAGATTTTGTAAAATTCACTTACCGCTACATAATGCACAGTGCACCCCGACAGCCGTACCCCTGCTTCTAATGCTAATTTATGGGCATGCATCCCTTTAAAGGATGGAAGCAATGAAGGATGGATGTTAAGCAGACGACCATTCCACCTTTTAACAAATTCCCCTGTAAACAGAAGACCCGAGTCAAACTTCATTTCCGGTCAGGATTCATGTATAAAACACACAAAATAGGAAGATCCTTCCAATTATATTTCAAATGTGCAAAATTATTACCAAATTCAAATCTTTATTTTTACATTGGTTTGTGCCAAAAATGGATACTCATAAATATACATGGACCATCTGTACGTATTGCACTGATATGCCTTCTTAAAGAAATAAAATGTGAAACAAACACTATAACACAGACTCATTGTGCAAATTGTGGCTACCTTTAATTAAAACTCAATGGTTTTGCTTACCAGATAATATTCTCATGAAGCCAGCTAAACAGATTAACTCGACTCCTGCACCTTCCAGAGCAGAAGTGACTACCATGTCAAACTCAACCCGTTTCTTGTAGTCTTTGTGATTTATAACCTATAGCAGGAAAAAAATAACACACTAAGTCGGATATTATCTACTCAAAAAGTGAGCGACATATCATATGGGCATGATATGCAAACTTTCTGCATTTCCCAATAAAAATATCCCAAAACTACACTTTTAAATCCAAAGATGTCACAGTTCTTTGTTTTGGCTTTTATTGACTTTGTTTGGTCAAGATGTGTTTTTTCTAAAACAAGTTGTGATGCTTTCGCTGCAAAATCATTTTGACTATAATACAGTAAATGTAACCTTTCTTAATGTACCTGAGTAGGAATGCCTGCTTTTTTAGCTCTTTCTAATCCCAAGACATTTGGTACATTAGAGATTACCAGAACAATTTCAGCAGTGCTGTTTATTTTTGAATCCATGGAATGGTCAATGAGTGCTTGCAAGTTGGTTCCTAGAAATTAATATTTTCATTTACTATAAAAAATAATTGATGACTATTGCAAAGTCGCAATCTATCTCTTTATACGTATGTATTATATAACTGAGGACGAACACCATCTTAGCAGTGCCCACCCTCAGTGCCAGAATTACAGTGTCAGCTTTGTATATAAGGTAACTTTTTTAGAATATATGCACACACGCAATTTTTTTAACAATATAGCATTTTTCCTCAGAGCCCTGATAACTGCTGGAACATCGCACATCATCTAGGGCAAGATTAATATGTGAGTATAAGGATGAATTATTGTGTACCTGTGCCTGAGATAAGAACGCCTACTTTTTTTTTCCGTAGGGTTCCGTTTGAAATAACTGCCGTGTCCATGGAGTCTAATGGCCAGGCTGCGGACAGGGCCTTGTCAAGATTTGACACACTAACTTTCTGACTATCTGAAAAAAATTCAAAATTTAAGGAAAAGTTTGTTACCTGAAGACTCAACTGTGATACATGTAAAGGACAGACAATTCCACATTTTACCCCAAACCACAAGGACATAAAATAATGATATTTTAAATAGGATTGAGTAGGTATCTTTAGAGAAAACTAGAGTTTCTCCAAATCCAAACTTGTGTGCAATGTCTAACTCTACATCTGCCCCAAGCCAATTGACATTTCTTACGAAATATATGCCTAGTGGACCATTATGTTTGTAATAGCTGTAGCGACTACATTTTACTGGTGAAGCTGGTTGAGTACTAAGGCAATGTTATCTTCACTGCTGCTACACCAAACTCAGAAACGTTGAGAGACTAACACATCACACGACTTATCAATTCAACTCCATAGAAATAATTAATATAATTGAATCAGAATACAGTTATATACAGGTACCTTTAGATTTTGTAACATGTCCAATACAACAAGCTTTTTCGCCAGCAGAGTTAAGATCACTGAGTATTTCAGAACAGGTAGAAGCTGACACAATCATAATACCACCAACACCACAGTTGAATGTCTTAGACATTTCTGCTTTTTCAATATTACCCTACAAGACAAGATAAGCAGCTGTACATACCTGCGATTTTGTTTATATTCATTTAAAAAGTTTGCATCCTATCTATTTATTCCACTTTGCTTCAATATATATATATATATATATACATACATACACACATACATACATACACACACACACACACACA
>JAOXYB010056434.1:0-11098 GCA_028565635.1 Phoronis ovalis
TAAAAAACAAGAACATTTTGACAAGTTATAAATGAATAAGGTTTAAAAACACCCAAAAGGGACTGAGGTCAGTCTAGGTAAAAGTCACCTCGAGGAGTATTAATCAAGCTTCAAGTGGCAGATAACACAAGAAGGAGTATCAGAAACAAACAAGACGATTTTGCTTTGAATTTATTAATAATAACTTTTTTTACACACGGTGAGTGTTTATGCAAGAGGCTAACTTCTACTGGTAACCTGTGCTTGCAGGACTAGGTCATGAATTACAGCCAGCACTAGAGTCTAGACTAATTGCATCCTAACAAATTTTCCCGGTGAAATTTTTCTCCCTTTTATTTTTTTTACAGTACTAATTAATATGTTCTACACACTACTAATCTAGCTCACCTTTTGTTTTAGCACCTATCAGGGTTTACAAGAACTCACAGCCGGAACAAGGAAATGAATCTGTGGTCGTACTCCCTATAACACAGTATTTCGATTAAGTGTAATTTTAGTTTAATAGCTGTTATAAATAAGCAACAGGGCTAGGTACAATTATTAATATCACAATATCAACAAGCTAGAAGAGAACTATGATTCTATACCAGTAAGTGGCCACAGGGAGCAAATGTTGAATGATTAGTTAATGCGAAATTTAAAATATGTCCGCGTCATCAATTAATATTCCAATGACCAAGTCGCTGTTTGTTGCCTTTACATAATAAGAAGCCATTCAAGTTAATATTAATGCGGCGATGCTGTGACCGTTGCAGTTAAACCGTTCGTTGTTTAGGTTGGCTCATTCCAAATCTTCTGCCTGGAAACTATATGAATATGTCTACATGCACTACGTTTCATGCTATACTTTATTTTTATTTTTTTTAATTTGTGAATTTATTAATTTTTTGCAAACAATTTTTTTTATGAAATCCAAGTTACATCGCCGTCCACTCAAAATATGCGCGACAGTCCGCCACCTACACCTCATTCATTTGGACTAAAAGAAATGCCGGGGGGTAACGTCAGCCGCTTTTGTTTGGGGGTAATTTCCAAAGTAAAAGAAGCCTTGTTTCCGCAAGATCAATTGGTACACCAATAAGACTGGATAGGATATAATTTCATCGATTTAAAATGTTCAAAGCAAAATTTCTCTATGTAAACTACAAAAAATGTTAGTGATCAATCGTGTCAAAGCAACTGTAAGCAAAATAGCATAATCTCCTAGCTAAATGATATTGAATATGTCTTGAATGTCCCTTTTGCACGAATAATTGATATATCCCCTCACAAGTTAACATATTATACCATAGCTGTTCTATTGTTTACCGCTCAGTAGCCCCGTCACTCCGGCCGTCACTAGCCCTATAAACAGCTCAACATTCATGTGCCTCGGAGGTATCTGTACCCCATCTGTTTATCCGTTAAGCTGAATGTATAGTGAATGTTTATGAATATAGGACTTTACAAATTTTTTTTTAGAAATTTCTCTCATTTCAAAATTCACAAAATGAATTTAGAATCTGGTAAATCCGTTTTAACTTTGACGTTATTAAAATGAGGGGAGTTGATACTATTTGCATTAACGTTGAATGGGCCGCTTTGTCTATGGTGAATGCTGAAAGCAGCTGAAATTAGCTGGTGAATCGTGAATGATTTCTACGTGAACGGTGAATGGCTGATATTTTAAAGCGTGAAACGTGAAAATATGACAATTTCAGGTGAATGGTGAATAAAATATATGCGCGTGAATACAGAATAGTTGATAAATACCTTCACTTTACCTTGTAACTGTTTTTATAATGAACGGCATTAGGGAAAAAATTGTCCATGATATTTTGCATTCAGAATCTGAAAAGTCTACAAGAGTCAAATCAAAAGATGATAGTATAATTGACTTGTAGTATATAATCGTGTATACAGTCATTACAGTTTTAAAAAATATCTATAGCAGATATGCAGTAGCTATATGCCATGGGGCGCGTAAAGCGTGCGACACAGCTTCCCAAAAACAATATAAAATTATTTTAAATATTTAATTGTAAATAACGATTAACAAATTATAATAAATGATTTGTTAGAAAATGAAATATATAAAATAAAATATTTCGTGTAAAGACCATTCTATTTAACACTTCTGAGTCATCAGTTAATTTCCGTTGATTTTAGAAATATTTAAGCATTCCGGTATAGGTAAAACAACTGCAATATCAAGGGTCATATGCGTAGGCACTCTTATTAGGATTTATAGCTGGTTTATATTTTTGTTATGTAGTGGCTGTCGGGAGTAACAATTAATGAAATAGATAGGGAATATATTGTACATTTCCAATAAATGGGCAGTATTTCATTGCCAAATTGTTTCCTGTTTCTGCTCTGAAAGACCAAGGATATTAAATAAAGACAGGTCCCAAAGTCAAATTTATCAACTTTTTGCATAAAATATTAACATTTCTTTGGAAACAGTCTATGTTCAAATTATGCACAAAAGAATATCAAAGAGCAGCAAAAGCATGTAAAATCCAAAATTTTCGGACTCCCCCTTGCCCTCCCCCTTGCCCTCCCCCTTGCCCTCCCCCTTGCCCTCGAGAACGATTTCTCTCCAGCATACCACCACGTTCGACATAGGCCGAGTGCGACGTGGCTCCGGATCCGTAATCCCACTTCTCATTCAAACAAAAAAATATCCCTCCTAAAAAAGGTTGGTTGTACAAGTATGCTTGTTATAATGCATCTTGTATGAAAAAATAATCCTGGATCCGAAAAAAAATGTGTCTCACGTCTCTTTAGAAAATCCTCATCTACCATTTATATGAGACATACAGCAGATCAATTGATTGATGTTATTTATTAGCTTTTATTTATGTATGTATGTTGTTTTATATTAGAATATCATGTGAACTAATTTGAGTTCAATGATACAGATGTAAATATGTTGGGATGATTGTCATTCAATACCTCAAAGCCATGAGGTATATTCTTAAAATTTGCATATGACTTTACTATTCATTATGTCAATACTCTATTACATAACAGTCCTAAAGCAGTAAAGTAAAGACAAAGCACATCCAGCTAGAACATTGAACACACCAGAAGCAAATATAATATGTGCTAACCTTATGAATGTGTTTGGAATCAGGAGTGAAATTCATTGCAAGGGATGTCATGGTTAGACACATCATAGAACTCCATTATGATGAGAAAGCTGATAACTTTATAAATTTATGAACTAATAGTCAAGGCAAGTGAAAATCTGTATATATTAGTGAACTGCAACTACCACAATTATCAGTTCTTTATGATAAGTAATAAGAAAAAGGGAAGACAATTGGACAACAGTGTTTTTTTACGATACTAATAACATATATCAACTTTGCGTCAAGATTCAACTGGCAATATCACATTAAATTAAAATTCCAATAGGTAGGAAGATTGGTACAGTAGCAAGAAGAAGGATCTAATCATAAACAATCTATATTTCATTGTTCTTAAATCTCAATCTTGTAATACATTTAAATATAAAGGGGGTTGTATGTAAAACGTATTCACTGTAATTTCTTCACGCTTCTTCTAATCCAACCCAAAAAGAAATTAGACGCAACATCGTCACATATGTATTCATAAATAAATTTAACCATTTTAAAATCTTACAAATATTCTACAATTACAGATACAAGGTACATCACACATATTTATACATGTACAAAATGTCCCTGAAACTGATGGCAGTGATTACAGCGTATCTCATAATTGATAAATAAATAAATATTACATACTTTTCGTCTAAAAACATTTGGTAAATGCCAGAAAAGAGATTTCAGGATTTGTAAACATATGAGTTTGTCAATTCACACATTTGGTGAATTGTTTTTGAAAACTATGGTGAATGGTGAATAGCATTCTATATTCTCTCTGGGAGATTATTAAAAAAAAATGTTTGAGGGGGGCATTATTAGAAGAGACAATTACTAACTTTTTTGCACTCCTGGCATGAATATTTAAATCTGTTGTTTGCAATAAGGCAGAGTTTGAAGACTGCCAATTATCAAACAAAAATCGGCTTATTTAAGCGAAATTCTGTGTCATACAATTTTTTACAACATAGTTTACACGCAGATAGTGTTGCGCGCCTAGAAATAAAATAATATGAGTTGAGAAAAATCGACTCCTTTAGTTTAGTAGAATACAGATCAGTTATGCGTTTACATTATAATAGTACCAGGCAAAAGATAACTCTGAATAGGTGAACCTAACTGCAATTACATGTATATACAGTAGCACATACAGGACTTAGCTCTTTACAAGGCAGTACATTGTTGTACCGTATTTACCCTAGTAATTGCCCTGGACGATTATTAATAAAAATGTTTTGGGGGGCGATTATTAGAATACGGCGTAAATATTTAAGATTTTAAATCTATTGTTTGCGATGCATAAAGCAGATTTTGAAAACTGCAAGTTTATCAAGCAAATCGGCCTACTTAAGCGAAGTCCTGTGCATAATACAATTTTTTTCAAATGAAAAAACTCTTAATAAACCTTAAACAAATCGTAAGTTTATTTTATTTCATTTCAAACTACAGTTAAATCTTAACCGCAACTTTCGCCCTGGAGCGATTATTTATTTATCAGAGAAAATACTGTGTGTCTGAATGTATAGTCTTTATTCACAAAATATGTTTGTAAATAAAAAGGAACAAATAATTTATGATCTAACATTTTTACTAATAGTATTTTGTGGTTTATAACTCTGATAAATTACTGTGTCGCTTGTGGTTATTATTAACAAAAATATTGTATGGAAAAATCACGCCATTATTGATTAAGGTGGCGTATGGATATTGAAAGAAATGGATACCCGCTATACACACTCCGCCAAAATATCAATCGTTGCAAGTGTAACACACCAATAATGCAGTATTATTTGGTATATTGCAATGTCGAATAGTGATCGAAAGCACATAATTATGTTGTTGGTATTAAAGGAATTAAGAAAAACAGGTTAGTAGTACTTATTATATTATATTACTGTATTGCTAACAGTTCAATATATTGTAATTCTCAACAATTAATATATACTGTAGTATACAAAATTACATTAAATATATGTAATGACACGAGGGACAGTTGCAAAACTTTTAAGTAATTATAGGTCAAGTGGATGGGACTTGACTTTAATGTAAATTCTTTACGCAACCGAACCCTAGTGTATAATATCATTCTCAGCTTATTTTGTATTGGCTCGCATGGCACTGGAGACTTTTTATGGGCATTCAAATATTTACGTTGGAACGCAATTTTTTTGGCAAATAATTAATATAATAAAAAGGCAAAAGCAGCTAATATAGGCTTTTTGTATATAGACCCTATGCTGGCTCAAAATTTAACAATGAAGCTCTACATAGAAAGGTATATCCCGCAAAACACTATAATGTGAAAACTATCAGCTGCACCTTTAAAAAAAATATCATTGAAGTACTTGGGTCAAATGTATGTCAACAACAAAGACTAGAACTGTTAAATATTGCTTTAGACATTTGAAAACTTTCCAAAAAACAAAATAGCTTTTGAACGGTTATCTTGGATAAAAAATAAGAAAGGGTGGTCAGCCTTAAAGATAATTTAATTTGATGGACAGTAACATAACTCTCTCTCCACAAGAGCAGTAGCTGCAGCCGCCTCGGTACCCTCCTCGTTCACTTCAATAAAAGCTTGATGTAAAACATTGGATACATACAAAAACTTAGTTCCATCAACCCCAGACAAGTCACACTCACCATTATCTTTGAATAATTTGATCATTCCCATAGCCTTTAAAGTGCTGCTTAAATCAAAGTACTGTTTAAATTGAAATTTTGGAATATAAACTTTGACAGTTTTTTCTGTCATAAATGAGGACATGCTTGTGAAAACATCTTGCGACAGATTTGCAAGCCTTTGTTCTACATCATGTATGCCATTCTTTTCTAACGGCAACAACAAAATCATAGAGAGCTTCTTCTCAATGTAAGGAAGCTCCAAAACTTGGCATTTTATGTCCTCCCGCTCTGAATATCTAAATTCGTTTTCCTAAAACATCATCGCAATATTTCCTGAGCTTGATGGAGAGCTGTAAAATGACAAAAACTGTGTAAGTACAGGACTAAACTGTGAAAGCCAATTTCCTTTGAAATAAATAGCATTTATAAGAACTAATCGTGTTAACATATCAAGTACACCAGGAGAAATTATATCTTCGATTTTTCCAGAAGTTTTCTGTGAAACCCATTGGTTGATCTCTTGACGAATCTTTTCGGACTGTTCAGCAAAGTTACACGAAACAACATCTGAGAAAAACTTTGTTTGAATCTTCTCAATGTATTCTCTCAGGAAAGGATATTTATCCTGAATATATAAACGATTTGCAGATGACAACGTAAATGATTTTGAATCATCTAACAGTGAAAGCAGGGAGTGCATAGCTTCTGCAACATCCAAATCACCAAAATGTAACGTTTTTTTCATTTCTTCCCGTGTTTCAGTTTTTGCTCCTTCATAAACCATTGCCAGCGCTACTGAAATACTAAATGGAGAAAAGAAAATGTTTCCCTCATTTTTCTTGATCAAGGTCTGATACAAATCCATTGCGAACTTGGATATAGCTTCTGCTGGTTGTACATTAGATGCGCTTGCTGTGATGTCCATGTTGAACTATAACAAAAAGTATAGCGTATGTATGTAGACTTGTTCACAGTTTACAGTCATAAGATTTGGAATGAGCTAAACTAAGCAGCGAACGGCTTAACTGAAACAGTCACGCCGTAGTTTATAAGAGCCCAAAAGCAAAGGCCCCACTGTCTGGTAACGTAATTCATCAATCATGTCTCCCAACAAATTTTCCCAGTTAAAAATCTTAACTCTTTTTTTATACGGTACTAACTAATATGTTCTACACAATACAAAAATACTCATTCCGAATCTTCTGGCAGGTAACTGCGAATATGTCTACATGCACAAAGTTTTGAACTAATTAAAAAAGTTTATTTAAATTTGTAAAATTTGTTGTTTAGGGCTTAGGTCCCCACAAAAAATACACCTTTAAGGAAGTAAGCTTTTTTGAAAAAATAC
Organism: Phoronis ovalis; assembly: GCA_028565635.1. Taxonomy (NCBI): domain Eukaryota; kingdom Metazoa; phylum Phoronida; family Phoronidae; genus Phoronis; species Phoronis ovalis. Next base: position 7,087 of record JAOXYB010056434.1, read on the forward strand.
AGCCTTAAGGAAGTGACTTTTTGAAAAAAAACACCCCTAACGAAGTGTCACACCTCCATAAAAAAATATCCCTTTTCGTAATTTTAGCGCGTTACGCGCCTGTATAGCAGTCGTAGATGACCCCCCTAAAATAATGGTCGGGAGTCATTCAAAACCTGCAATTAAATGACTCTTCCGATAAATAAATGACTTCCTTCGGGAGTCATATTTTTGGGGGGACATTGACAAATGCTACAGCACTAATAGTCGTAAATGACTCCCTTAAAAGTGACCCCCTGAATCTTATAATCCCCCATAAGAGACACCCTTGAATACTTGATAGCACCTACGCGTGAGGTGCCCCATTGAATAAACAAATTACCGCTTTTGAATGGGTTCGCTCCCCTTGAATAGTAAGTGTGAGTAAAAGCTTTGCAGTTATATAAAAGCTGTACGACGCGCTTTTGTCAAAAGACATTTGATACTGACCGGATGGAGGATATAATAAAATGACTAAATATCTCGAGCAATTTATCCTCAAGGAATGAAGAAAGTTGACAAACGAATTCGAAACTTGCGCAGAAGAGCAAGAAACAACTTTAAGGTATGTTTTCTTTTTCAATAACGTTTAGAAATAACAAGCAGGTAATATGTTCATTTCAGACCCCCGTCCATATGTTCGGAACTAAACCTAACAGTTGTAGTAGGAATGTCGAAATATTCCGTAAAGCTTCTTATTTTATTACGCAAGATCAGTATTTAAAATTGTATTGGTATCGCCGAGGAGCTTGTATTTTGCTTGAAGGACTATATATAGTCCACTGTTATACCTATTATTGTAAGCTGCAATTTGACAGGTGTCCAGATGTTCATGACACTTTTTATACAGAAATAAAATAAGGGGGTTACCGTTCTTATGCTTTTCGAGAGAACAAACAATAAATGCTTAAGCAGACGTTAGTTGAGAAGGTACGGAACATTAACGGATGGATTTATTCAGACTGATGATACTACATCAGTGTGTTAACGTATACAGGTTTCTGGAAGTGCGCCTGCATGCTTGTTTAACCCCGTTAAGTTGAATGTGCTCTTTATATTACAGATTGGCATTGACCTTGTAGTGAAACAAAGTTTGGCAATAAATATCTGCGCGTTATCACTGACTATTAAACCAAATGGGTGGACGTCAAGCAATAAAGTCAAAGAAGGCGGAGCGTCAGTGTTGCTTAATGTAAGTACCGTAAATAAGGCAACGTATTTTCAATACTTCAATAATGACAAGTAAGAAAATTTAATAATAAAATTGTTTTCCCGTGTGTTTTGTTTCAAGAGGCATCCGTTTTACCTTAATATTATTAATTTTTTGTTTTTGGAATTATTGAACAAATGGATGGTTATTATGGAAACATACTATATATTTAACCGTGAACTAAAATAAATGTCATGAAATCCTTTTATACTTTATTAGATTCGGAGTACCAGAAACAATAATTTCGGATCAAGGAAGATAATTCGGTAACAAGGTGTTACATGGTATGTGTCATCTGATGGAAATAGACCACAGAGTTACGTCTGCTTATCATCCGAAATGGGAACCCTTCGGAAGATGCTTTTGAAATATCTAGAGGAAGGTAAAGTAAAAGAATGGGATATGACGCTTTATGCATTACCTACATTCATTTATAAACACTTTATTGCGTAAGTCAATTTAATAATAAGTCCTGTATGTTATTTAAACTGTTGTAGTTGTAGGGAAGCTTTGATGCCAATTGAGATAGATAGATTAAGTTTGGTACCTCGTGGGACGAGAATGATGAAAACATGAGTCAGCCATTAAAATGTTACAGGCACGAAAAGAAACAATGTGGAAGGTGGGGGAAAACATAGAAAGTGCACAAGAAAGGCAAAAGATCTACGATCGTAGAAGCTCGTTAAAAAAAAGAGGCAAGTTTTCAAACTAGCACTATATTTCCATTGCTACTTGTATGTGTAGTGTACATATCTGTTTATACAGTGAAGGTTAAATTTTGTGATAACAATTAATTTTGCTTTAATAGTATTTTTCGAACCATTAATTTATGTTACAGTATTCTGAAGAACATGAACAAGTTCTGTATCGGAACCCACGGCGAGTAGATCGAAAAGGTAGAAAAAACGAAGCGATATGGATGGGTCCGTATTCAATTCTTGAAATCTTTTCCAAGAGCGTATACAGCTTGAAGAACAAGAAGGGAACATTCTTTCAAAACTTGTCAATGGAATCCATTTAAAAAGATATTATGAGTACGTATTTCTCAAGGTCATACATGTTTAGTTACTTTAATTTTTTAACAATGTTTCTTTATTGTCAGTGTGACAAACAGTAAATTGTTATACGATCACTGTTTGCCATCATAATTGTAGCTCCTTCTTGGTAATAGATTTAGGGAATGCTTTGCGTTAAATTATTAATTAGTTCATATTTTCTCTTTCAGAGCATAGGCAAGTGATGATGTAAATACGTCGGATTCCACGGAGACCATCAAATCTCCCACTGAATCAGAAGAATTTTAGTCTATAAACTTAAGTCAGATCAGAATTGGCAGTGCTCAATGTAAAATTAATTGTTCATTGATTGAAAAAGTGTTGAAATGTAACGTGGTAGTGTATTTAAGGTGTTTATATTGTGAAGTCTTAGAATAAATATTCTTAGAAAAAAATCATGTATACGCGTACGGTATGTTAATTTTCAATGATGTTGTTTATAATGTTCTGATAGTGATTGTTCATGTTTAATTTGCGTAATACGTACATTGTCATTTTTTATCTCATAGTTTTTGCATTGTTGAAACCTATCAGTTTTTTATTTTGTCTTTCTATTTTTCTTAACACCACTACGTTAGTTTGCTCCACAGAGGTCGCGCCTGGTCTCTCGTTTTGCGGCCATAGTGGATATCAGTTCATTTGTTCAAACGCTTATAGTTTTAACGTTACACAATATAAATCCCGTATTCATATCGTGCAGTTATTAACTCTCGTGGTGGCAGCTTGATTCGAACCTCCGCCTGCTTCAATAAACAGAAGTAGCTCGCTCACGGTTACCGAATACAAAGAGGAACTTTGTGTCAAAACTATAGTTGATCCTCCGTTGTGGCAAGCACGTCGTGTATTTACTTATTAAACTGTGTATTGATAATACAAACTACTTAATATGGCTAATAACCGTGCACCAAAACAATGGCAATTAACCAAACAGGAGACAGTTATAAGTTTCGAGTCCTGGAAGAATAATCTGATTTATACCCTCTCATTGGATGATAAATTCACACCGTACCTAGCCGAGGGTAAGACATGGGGAAAACGAACTGTACATTCCCCACTCCGTGGTTTTATTGACGACGATGACAACATACCGGCAGCCCGCAGACGAACCGCTCGTCAAAAGGTTCATACTTTAGAACTTATGCTTGGACAGATCGCAAATTTCTGCACTGTCATCGCAAGGAATAGTATGGTCAAAACCAGTACCAGTTTAAAAAAACATTTGGCAACATATACGTCTGCATTATGGCTTTCAATCAAGCAGCGGTCATTTCCTAGATCTAGCTGACATTCGCCTGCAGCCGAGTGAACGTCCAGAAGACCTTTTCCAGAGATACATGTATATGGCATTTTTCGAAGACAATCTATTGACATCAGAGGGAGGAGTGACCCACAATGGCGATCCAATTACCAACGACGAAGATTTAACTCCGTCCTTAGAAAATACCATCGTAGTCATGTGGCTCCAGGCTGTGCATCCCGGCCTTCCTTTATTAGTGAAACAGAAATATGGGGCCGAACTTAGGAACAAGACCATCGCGTCCATCAAACCGGAGATCTCCCAAGCTCTCCCATCACTACTCGAGGAGTTAAGGACCATTGACGACACACGCGCCATGCGCACATTCACCACAAAATCACCTAGACCTACCAAACCCCCCGTAAATCATGCATCCTCTGCAAGTCTACCAACCGCCCAGGGTCTACCACACACTACCTCACAGAATGTCGA
>JAOXYB010056456.1:0-11096 GCA_028565635.1 Phoronis ovalis
CGCGAGATTTTTCGATGTCCGGACGTTTAGCCCCAAGATATGCCGTCCGGTAACCGGACGTTTAGCCACGGCCTTATGTTTATTGCCGATTTTTGCGACAGGTGGGAGGATTTATTGATTATGTTGAGGGTAAAGTGAAAGTTGCAAGGTTACAGGTTAGTGTGATCGATGAACTTTCGGACCAATGAACCTTCGGACTAATGAACCTTCGGACTATTGAGCTGACCCCCCCGGATCCTCTCCAATCCTTGCACTGAGATACCAGTCCTAATTATTATACTCAAATTCAATTTTCACTTAATATACAATTTACTTTACCACCACATACTCAGTTTCAGTATTAAGGTAAAGCTACTTAATTAAACAGTGTTTCAATTTACTGGTAATCAGATTACTTTCACATGTTTTTTAAAATATCAAGCATGAAAAGGAAATGCTATTCACGTGTGACTAGCTGCATCAGTACTAGTACTGTCGTTACAAAAATGGCAACGTCATCACGACTACACATCCTGCTTATATAAAATATCTAGTAAAAAAGCCCACGAATTATGCTGGTTACTACATGCTGTGTACAAGTTTCACACTTTTAACGGGGGCGTGGAGTTTATAAACATCTCACACTTTTTCTTTTCACGCTGTTCGTTCATAGCAATGCCGTAATTGTTTATTCACATATTAAACACTGAATGATCGACAGACAAAAAAAAAATGAAATATAAATAAATCGTTTTGATTATGCATGACATTTGTTACTTTTGTTTGGATTAAATAACATTTCACACAAAAGAATATCACAGTGTTGGAAGCAGATGTTACTGATGTAAAAATAGACTACGTTACATAAACGGAATCTGCCATGCCGTTAAATTAAAAACCACAGCCACACAGTACAGCTGAACATACGAGTGTTATCAGTATACAATATTTCACACGCATTACGTCAAATATTGTTCTAGTTTCTCAAAAGTATTATATCGTTAATCCCAATAATAAAAAATGAAATTTATGCAAAAATAAATCGGTCAATTTAGCGAACGAACTCACCGCGAAGCAACGTCGATCTTCCCATAACAGCCATGTTGGAATTCCCTCTTCCCAGGATGCAATGCAGCCTGTTTGGTATCCCCCAGCTGATTACGTCATGAGAGGAATGACGTTGTCGTATTGGCACGTAATATTTTTACGTGTTGAGAAAAAACCGCAGTTTTTTTTTCTGTAAAAAGATGGATATGCTAGAATTCTTTGCATTTTATGTTACATTTTTATTTGTGAAAGGTAAGTTTTAAGATCTGAAGTCCTGTGGACGGCGGAATGAATTAAATGGTTCCGCAGCCGGGGATTTACGTCTATATTTAATAGTCTGTTTGTTAGATTTGGTAGTTTGTAAAATAGATTGACAATGTAGATTTTGTTTAGTTTGTAATTTAATTTTGTAGTGACCATACAGATGTAAGATTTTCTGTTTGTCAATAAATATTATTATTATATTTTCTTTTTTCCCGGATTTTATTCCTATATACAGTTTTTAATTTGTCGTGAGTTTCACACTATTTCTAGGCCACCTGTTTTCTTTTTATCATAACAGCTATAATATATATTTCCTGATCTGTGCGATGGACGCCTGGGGTGGGTACATCGATGAATAATAATTTTAATAATTGATAAAGATTGTTTCCTGTTTTAAATTTTTTTCCTTTAATTGTGCTTTTAAAATTATCTTTATTTGTTTCTGTAATTTATTGGTATAACGTATAATGTCATACTGCAACACGTTGCATTGGATTCGCAAACCTTTTCCAGGACTTGACTGCAGAGCTATCAGCATAGGATTTCATCGCGTGGAAACATTTGCAGTACAAGGTAATTTAGAGATTGGAATGTTTACGCCACAGTGAATTTTATTAATTCCTGAGAGTTTTTTTACTAGGTATTAAGAAAGTATTTGAGCTAAAATGTGATTAAATGTCTAAAGTCGGATCAAACTGTACAAGACTCCTGCTTTTATTTTTAACAATATCATTTTTTAGTAAATAAAGAAAACTCCAGACAAAAGATATTAATTGATATCTATAAATTTATGCCATTGTTTTTTATTTGCATTAAGATGAAAGAAAACGCGATTCTATTGCTAGTGACTTCTCCTTTCGGCACCTACTTTGGCAGTCGTCTCGATCTGTCGAAGACAACACCATAGAAAACTTTGATAAAAAATGGCGAACAAAAGTTTTGCTTTCTAAGTCCGTGTTAACCCAAACTGAGCGCAAACGTCGTTTCTATGATCATGGAGGCTGGTACGTAGATCTAAGCGGTAAAAAATCGAAGGAAGACTACGAGGTATGTGCAGCAGTTGGATGTATTGTTAAGCATAATTCTCATTTCGATAATCTTCATGATCGCCTACGGAGTTACTATAGCCCAACTTAACCAATACTGCTATCAGATAATTGCCTGCAGTAAACTCTGGAGAACATTGTTGTTGAATTGCATGATCTTACTCACGAGTTATTATCTCAGAAACCCATTTTCGCTATCCATAATTACAATCATTCATACGGTAGACTATCAACAAGATCATATACGGTGGACCATCATCAGAATAACTTAAGATTGAATAACTTTTCAGTAAAAGCGATTTCGTTTTTGTTTTTTTTGGTAATTGGACTTGTGAAAATTCTTTGAAACTAATTTTGTGGTGGTTTATTTTAGTTTCGAAAACAATTTCTAAAAGGCCCACCTCCAGAGTCCTTACCTGCGATAATATGGTCACCGGTACCTAACTCATGTTTACTGAAATGTCTACTAAGAAATAAGAAATAATATGCAACCAAGGAATATGCGCGTAGCAAAATATAGGTGCCTAAAATTTAACATAAATTATTATGCTTCTCATAATATTACATTTTGAATCAATCTTAATAAATCCATCCGTTTTATATTTCGTATTTTCTCAACTAACTACAAAGAAGTTACGGAACACTAATGGATGGATTTATTCGGACTGGCATGATTTTGAGTATGTATTTATGTTTATTTATATTTACAACTAAATGGCATATCTTTAAAATGTTTAGCCTCTGTTTTACAAAGAAAATTTAAATAAAAGACAACTTCGAACTTTTAAGTAATGAATTAGATTTATAGTTTAAACAGAATTTAAAATAATTTCGGAATAGAAACTATTCTTTTAGACTTATGCATGTCTAGCAAAATATTAATTAGCAAACTCACAAGTTATTATCAATGTAATTTATATGCTATATAGCCGGGATTACAGAAATGAAAACGTTGTTCTTCCCTGTATGCATGGAGATAATGTTACCACCAGTGTTCTAAAAGCTCTAAAATAATGTACAATTTGAACACCGAGCTAGCAATGTGTTTTGAAGTAAAAAAATTAAAGAAAAAGGTCTTGTTTTGCGTACCAATTACATTATCGCCTTTGTGATTTGTTCACAAAATAATAAGATTCTCAATACGACATGTGAAATCATATTGTTTTCCCCATATCCAAAAAGTTACATGGTAAAATTGTTTTGTAAGAAATCATTCTTTTTCATAATGTTCTGTACATGATTGTAAAAAGATACCATATCATTCGATCATGTGTGCTTTGATTCATTAATTTCGTTTGCTTGCCTCTAGGTTGTGGACGGATCTCTGTTGACCAAATACCGTGAACGTGACGGAATTGATGTGGGAACGGTGGCTATTATTGGTAGTGCAGTAATAATAGTGTTATCATGTTGCCTATGCTGTTGCTGTCGGGAATATTGTGTTAGAACTGACAAAACTGTTCAGAGCGCTGTACAAAAATATGTACCAGGTACAACAATTACGAAGGGCGGGAAAACAGAATATTGTGAAATAACTCGAGAAGAAATTGATGCTACGAGGCTATTGAGAATATGGCTGCAGTCTTAACACGGAATCCACATTTACGCCCGGCATGTACGATTTATATGCTGTTTTATATTTACTCCGTTAATGATTCCTTTCTTTGGCGAAAGCTATACATTTTTCAGCATAACAACACTTTTTCGCCACAGGCCGGGGCTGCCTAATATCCGATTAGGACCTACAACCGCCGTTTTTCACGGACGGACCTCTATATATTTAATTCCCGAAAACATAATTTTTGAAAGTTTCACTCCCCCACGCAATTTAAAGTCACTCTGTATTAAAACATTATAATTACGAAATACATTTGAAAGTCATCTCACCCTCCTTCTAAATTTGATTAGCTACTGCTTCATCACATCATACGTACATTTTTACATCTAAATATGAACAACCTATGACAATTGGAAGTTTACAGATTGTAGAGATCGCCCCCGGAGGTCATTTTTTATAGTTCGTACCCATGTTCGCGAATGATCTGCAAACAAGTGGCCCTGGATGGTTAATTCATTCTCAACTCTTTTCAAATACATATAAATGTATAAAATAAATCTTTACCTGCTTTCTTGTCAGGACCAAAATATCGCCCTGCGATGAAAAATGTTTTTAAAGTACCAGCAACGCTTAAAAGTTTATCTTCAGACAAACTCATGGTAGTTACAATTTTCAGAATTATAGTAGGTGGCCTGAACCGATCCGACGTGACATATAGCGTGACATATTCAATGGTATAGCATTATACAATTCATCGTAAAAACTCGTTGTTCTTTAATTTTAGCATGATCGGATAGTCGAGCTCTAACCTTATATTTTTACAAATTTTAAAAGCATGTTCAGCGTATGTTTAGGTTTCCCAGCTTGTATCACATATCGCTTAACTTTAACACTGTATGGATGGCGCGAAAACGGAGGACGATGAAGTTGTGATGGATGATGAAATTTATGATGTGTGGCGAGGTATGATGGTGTGAGGATGAATGAGGTTTTGAAGAACCATGGATGAGTAGTGATTTATGCCGGATGGATGATAGTGTGACGATGGGCGATGGACCGGGTGGTGGATGATGACCATTCCGCATTTGTGTAGGTGTTTGGTGTTTTGTAGAGTTGTTAGAGAGGAAAGTTTTTCGCTCGGTAGTATCCAATGCATATATATGATGATGTTGATATGAGAACTTTTATTACGTCATAATTGGAATGACGTCACCCGCATGTTTGTACTATTTGTTTGAAGCCGCTGATCAGGAGCGGATTCAACATTGGCTCAGACAGAAAGAGCCATACTACAACGTAACTGAGTTGTTCTAAAACTGACCAAAACTATGTCTAACCTCGAATTTGTCGCTCTTGTCTGTATTATTTTATTCGTAAATGGTACGTTTGCCTTCCATTTGTTTAAAAGACGTTACATAGGTTGTGACAGACTCCGTCAGTCTGAAGAAATTCATCTGTTAGTGTTCCGTGCCTTCTCAACTAACGTCTGGGCTTAACCATAGTCATTTGTTGTTATATTCCTTCAATTTAACAAGAGCGAAATAATTACGTCATTAAACGTTTAACTCGACTTGGCCCACCGAGATATGACTTTCACTCTGGGCGATCCATCGTTGCCTACCACGTCTATTCCATCTTGATGACTCATTCTGAATAGGTATCTCCGGAAGTTTGCTTTTAATTTGCTTAGCGGACTATAGATAAACTCTGGTAAGACAGAATGTGTATGTGAGCGACTCCCTACCCGCTGGGTCCACTGTTATACCTATTATTGTAGCTGCAATTTGATTAGTGTCAAGACCGTGATACTTTATATAGAAATAAAGGGATTATCGTTCTTCTGCTTTTCGAGATAATAAACAAAAAATGACTATGGTTAAGCCCAGACGTTAGTTGAGAAGGTGCGGAACACTTACGGATGGATTTATTCAGACTGTGACAGACTGTATATGTTACAAATTTAATTAACATCTACCTAGAATATTTTGAAAATAATTAAATAAGTAGCACTGTACTTCCTAATAAATAGCCTGGAATCCTATTTTTACTCAGTTTTCTGTGTATTTAATTAGCATTATATACACTCATTTTTAGGACTGGAATGCAGATCTATTAACCCTGTACTGCATGATGAGACTTTTGGGGAAAAAGGTAAATTTAAAATATTTAAAGAGAAAAACTATGTTAAACCCAAAACAGAAGAACTATTTATAATACCTTACGATACAAACTAATTTGAATTTAAATAGTAAAATTTGAAAAGGAATTAAATTAGGTAAATATATCAACTTCTGTAAATTAAGACTGATAGTAGAAACAAAAAAAAATCAAGATTATCGCTTATTTTTTTTCTTTAATTGCAGAAACCAATACTAGAAGCTTCCTTATTATTCGTGCACTTGGCCTATCTTCTGGTAAAGGCAATTCCAAGGATATAATTGGCTCACATCATATCAGAACGCATGCAGTAGTTAAAGATGAAGGTACTATATTCCCTATATCAAACAAGTCACAAGACCAAACAATTTCTGGAGAATTAAAGAAAAATTTACCGGAACAAAACAAATCAAACACTGGAAGGACACATTATACAAAGGAGCTGGATAACTTCCTACCGCATCCATGGTTACAAGAGGAAAACATAGGAACATTACCCACTAAATATTATCCATTTTTTTTGCGGCCATTTTACCAACACAAAAATGAAGACAGATTACATGTAAAGGGCAACTTATTCCACTATTATTCTTATGGTCCCTCTAACTATCAACATTCTTCGTCTGATCATGATATGGACAGTTGGTATGACGATCATTCTAATAGGGTATGTTCACATATTTATACGTATTGCTTGCTGAAATGTCCAACCCTCCGGGCCAACCCTAAATGCGAACCCTACACCACACAAATCTCATTTTTGCACCACACAAACCTGAACTCTTCACAAGATCTAGAGTTAAAGTGGTGCATACCCTGTAAGGAACTGAGGTTTGCGCGATGGGAGTATGGTAGACTTGAATACGCGAATTAATATTCTTATTCTGCAGCCCGTTTTGCAGTTGCTACGCTAATAAGTACTAGTAGATTTGAACGCCAGAAACCTCGTAGCGTTACAGACGTAATTTTGTAAATCAAGTATGACTGAAACTAAATAGGATCACGTAAAAATTACCGATCTTATAACGTGCCATAACATCTCTTGACTTTATTATAGAAATAACTTAAATAATTATTTTCACTTCGACCTGTGTCAAATTATATAATTACAGAAACTGAACGGCACCGAAAAAACCACACTCAGGACAGTGTTAGGCGGTATTTCATTACTAGGAATTGTAATATTTTGCCTTTGCGCTTTCATTCCGAATTGGGTTTGCAACGATGTTGCATGCCTAGAAAACGAAGGTGGACAAACCGAATATCAGGAACTAGATCAAGAAGACGTAGACGCTACACACGGTCCAGAGGAGACAACGGGATTAATCCAAGAGGGGATAAATATAGTGTAAAAGGGGAACAGATGTACGATATTTAACACACATTTATAGTACCTTTAAGATTACATGAGCACTTTATTATCATTAGAATATTTTGCGAACGTAAGATAGATCGATATGTTCAATTAATTTTTGGCAGTTTATTTGCTACTATGTCGCTTACTAGTGATGTTACTTGAAAGTTTTCTATACATTGCTGACTTATCATTTATGTAATAGTTTATCATGAAAAGTTATTTACTTTTCATGGGGTTAAACCGGTCTTCTGACTGTTGTGTGTTTTCTAACATACTTTACATTACAGTTAACAAGGTGTCATTAACAAGACACAAACTTAAATGTATAAATAAGAAATAATTTTCAAAAAGAATTATCTAAATTGCACAATTCATTTTGAAGTTTGGCATTGATGTATAGCTTTAAAAGCTGCTATTATTAAATAATATTACCCGCAATGCAAACAGGTGTGAAGTCAATGATGAATAAGTTTGTATGTATTAATTATATCAATGCTAATAACTAATATATTTTTTTATATTTTATTTCTTTGCAATGATTTGATTTCAAAAATGTTATATTTTGAAACTTATTTTTAAAAACACGTACCTACTTCATGTTAATTATAACCTTATTGGCTTTATATTAATATCATCTCTGAATCTCAAACATATTAAATCTATAAATGACTTCCTTAATTGAATCTGCAGATTGTCCAAATATTTTGCAAATATACATCATGTAGCGCTGCGCAATGAACTCAATCTCTAAGGTAATTTCGCCACGCCACCTGGTGCATGTAACAACTTTTTCCAGGCAGTGGAAAATGGTATTACATGTTTGTTCATTGTATACACTCCACTTGATCTTAATTGCATATTTTTTGTAACATGTGATAAAAGTCATTGTAAGTTTTTTGTTCAGCATAACTATCATTTTTGAATGATATATTTTTATTTTTTTTATTTTTCCGTCTCTCTTATATTTGCACTCTCTCCTTTGCTTATGACAATAAAAAAATTAAAATCTTCCCAGTAGGTAAGCAGTATCCCGGTTGATTACGTCATAAGAAGAATACGTTGTCTTGTGTGATCCCGTTGTCGATTGTAGTGTTTCTTTGTTTTTTTAATCTGGAAAGGCGGATTTAAAATTGGATCGAACTCTCAAGCAATGAATCATTGAGGTGGATTACAATCTGGTCAAAACTATGTCTATATGCGAATATTTTGCTGTTCTTTCTATATCTTTACTTATAAATGGTAAGCGTGGATAAGCGTTCTTTTTTGTTATCCCAGATATTTTGAAAATACATTTACTAAATTAACTGTATCTAGCCACGCTTTACAAGTTATACTTTTCAGAGTGTTCCTACAGCATTTTGAAAAATAACTAAACCCAGAACAATAGAAACGTTAATTTGTATAAGTACAACATCTCTACTAAATGGTTTATAATCCCACTTATTAATTTATCCATATAATTCGGATATTGCTTCTCTTTTACAAAGGACAGAACATAATGTCTAAGACCGACTTTTGGCAGAATGGATTGCTACAATCGCAAAACGATCAAGAAAGAAATATTTCCACCCAAGGTTCGTCACAAAATGTTTGGACATATTTATCAAGCGAAAAACGAAGAACACTTGCAAACGATGAAGTTATTAGTGCTACCACAATTTCTCATAACGGCTATTCAACTGACACCGATGTATCAGACACTAGATCGAAAATATTAAGCACTACGACCAAAAAGTTGTTACTAAAATTGGCTGACAATACTGGTCAAAAATTAAAATCGACTCTTCTGCCACACACATCAATGCGACCTAGAGCACACAAACATTGGGATCATAAAGCAAAGCGTTACATATATCATAACCGTGGATATCGTCGCAGGTATCGACCAGGATATTATCGTCGCTGTGGCCTCTTGGGGTGCAGGTGGTATCCATTGCGATACCATCATCATCACAATTATGTAGGTGTACAAATTTAAAAAAATGCTGCTCATACTAAATGATCGTAAGATAATTGTATACGAGTGTATTAACCATATTCTTTTCGCAAAGTCCATTTTACTGTAAACATGTCACTTAGTCCTGTTTTGCATGATATAACTTTTACTTATCGCGCAGAAAGTTTTTTTCTGTGTTGCTTTTAATTGTTATATAATATTTAAAATATTTCCTAACATATTTTTAAAATTTTACCAGCTATCGTTCTTTCCAGTTAATAAAAAAAAACTAAGTAGGCGATTGACAAACTGTCATATAGTGCGCTGCGTATTTCGCTTAGTACTTTGTGGATGATACTACCTGCAAAAACAAGGAGACACGAATTAGTTTTCTAAATAAATACCAAGATTATTCTGTAAACACAGTAAAAATGCTTATTACCAGGAACACTAAATTTGCAACCTTCCAAAAAATACTTCTATAGGTATTAATTTTGTGTTTTTCAGGAAAAATCCTTTTAATTAGCATGTCGAATTCTCATTAATATTTTTAGGGTGTGCCAGTCCCGAGGGCCCAGGTCCCGGTTCCAGTAGACACGTCAATAACTAGAGGACCAGTCGGGATGAGTGTCGGATACATTATCTTGGCTTTTGGTAGTTCTGCTGTGTTCCTATGCCTTGTGATAGGTTGTACTTGTTACTTGTGTCAGGGTGGGAACCAAGGGTATCGAAGGACATACTACTGGTAGTCAAAGATCGAATAGATACCTAACGCTGGAATATGGATAAATCTCGAGATATTAAATAATGTCCGAATGATTCATTTAACAATATAACCGCATGGACAATATACGAAATATATTATTTTAAAATATGCATTATTTCCGAAAGTTTTAAAATAACAATACACTTTATGCACTGGGCATTGCACTTTTTTTATCGTTATTCGAATATTCAGTGCACGCCCACCCCAATTGGTGTAATTGTCTTTAATGATTCTCCGTATGATGTATGAAACTTTTGTTCATTAGAATTTTAAAAGTATTATGATATTTTTATAATTAATTACGCTATGCAAAGATGATATGGTATGACAATGTAATTCGTGATATCGGTTATATTTATTATCATACTAGGATTTAGGTTTCCCTAAGTGATTTTCTGTCCCCCAACCTTGTGTTTACCTTATCAGTGATATATTTCTGCTAGGGTATTCCACACATTATTCCCTGATAAAAATAAATGATATGTGATATCTTAATAATCTACTTGCATGCTTCAGGTTGCGTTGAGAAATAAAACCTAACCCACAATTTTGAGATTACAGTAGGTTTCCGAGTTATGCTCCTTTGTATATACAACAAACAGGTTTGTGAAACGGCAAAATGACATCAGAAATATCTGTTATTACGAGCCATTGAGGCGGGAAATGGGTAGGGACAACCGCTTGAAGGAAATAATATTGCCTTTTCACGAATCGTGGGTCACGAAAATAATATAATCCTTTCCCACCTCAACAATAATTACTGTGCATAAACAGGTTATAAGCAGTACTAATAGTCTATTGGACGCTCCTAAGACTGCAAATTATTCTAAATGGTTAGAGCGTACTCGAGGGATTTTCGTTAGAGGAGCTACAAAGGGGGCAAGCAAGAGGGTTCAATTTCATTGCGGCAAAAGAAATAAAAAATGATACTCTTATTGCATAAACAAAAATTTATGTGACGCTATAACACGAAAATGAAACATAAC
>JAOXYB010056478.1:0-11096 GCA_028565635.1 Phoronis ovalis
ATACAAAGGTTTTTGATATTTAAGACCTATGGAGTGGCTTTCAAGGCCATTTGGCCAAAATTCAAGACCTTTTCAAGACTGTACGAACCCTGTTTTAGTGGAAAAAAGGTTGAAACATTTTATCAGAGCGAGTGATATACTATCTAATAGGATTCAAAGCTTCATAATTTCAAATGTGCCGTTTTTAAAAAAAATTCTTGTTTCACAAATTATCGTTATAATTCTCCATTGCCAACAACAAGCATTTGAAATCAGTCCAAATGGACAAGTACAATTGGGATCACAAAGTGACCTATAATTATCTTTTTGGCATTGAGTAAAAATGGTGATAATTATGATTGCCTGTGAACTCATCCTTTCAGGTATTTATGAAGTACATAAATTGTGAATCGGAACCCTGCTCATATTCATTTTATCATGGAATGCAACAAGTTAGGTTACTTGCTGCTGATACCCCGCAAAGGTCAAACGGTGAACTACAATTGGCTATAGGGAACTTATAATGGGGATTTATAAAACAGGAACTTTCTAAAAAACAGGACATGCAAAAATTCTGTATCCCTCCTGCTAATAAAAAATGTTTCAAACTTTTTTTCCACTAGAACGTTAAAAGTAACATACAAATTTCAGGGTGACACCGGTGAGTAGGATATACTATAGTTACTGCAGCTTGACACAGTCACAGAACATGCAACTCAATATTTTCAAAAAAAATTTTGAGGACTTGTAAAATCTTGTTTCTAGTCAAATGAGATCATATATCAGTGCAGTGGGCTCATAGTACCACAAGAATCATTTGGAGAAAGTTATATCTATTACTATATCTCGAAGACAATCTCATACCAGTGCAGATCAATTTCTATAAAGCTACTAACTCCCACATTGTCTCTACTAATCAGATCATGGCACACAAGTTACTTAAATAATATTAATTACTGTTGTAACCGCAGAAACCAGTTGTCTTTGTGTCAAGTAATACAAAAATAACTTCAACTGTGTTATAAAAAGCAGCAGCCTACTGTATAATGTGTTAATAGTAAAAAATGAGACATCATCAAACTGCTAATGAATGCTATTGACATGTTTGATAGTTATTTTACAAAATGTGAAGACCTTGAAACTGTGTTAATGAATACTTAGGAAAGTTTAGTGCGACTTGATTTAAATTTACGTATTCATTATCTCTTGCTAATGTATTCATTATCGCCTATTACAGAAACATGAGCTTATTTCCCAGGACTTAAATAATGTCCCCAATGTTTAATTACATAACTGCCCTCTTACGAAAAATGTTAAGAGATCAATACAAAACGACCCTTTTATTAGTGAAACGTTCTGTAAAAAATTAAGACTGCTGAGAAACACACAAGTACAATTATTTACGCCATCTTTGAGAACATAGTATCGGTGTCTGTGGTAGCTTCCAAACATATTAAGATGTAATCCAACGTACTAACAGGTAAAATGTTTCACAATCAACTTCACTATGTTCCAAAAGCTAGCAATCCAAATTTCATGAAATTCCAAACACATCTCGTTGGTGGTAAATCTGGTTACGTAATAGTATAATTATTTAGTTAAAGTGACATTTTCTTTTTTTTTACCGCTAAGTAAAATATCTCGGGGGGCCTTGCAATTACGAAATAATATCAATACTACTAAACAAGAGTGGATTTTTCTCAACGCAACTCCATCTAGGCACACACCTCTATCAGAGTGTAACCGTGTCCGATGGATTACTGGCGTTGTGACTTACACCACATATTACGTCGTATGTTCCGTGCCCGCTGCGTATTTGTAAGTTAAACAGCTTCTCAGCAGAGGTTCCAAGTGTTTAACCGAGACAATAATTCCAAGGAATAATTCCCAATTATACCATCTCCCATAGGGTGAAATTTGCATTACCGTGATGCGCGCACTTTTCTACTAGCACCCTACTACCACTATTTGTGGCCTGTAGTCTATATGAGGACCATACCGTTTACTTGAAAAAATAAAGTACATGGTGAGCAAGAAAATTTGTCAGAAATAAATATACTATTATACAGTTGATATTGCTGTCATGTCAATATACCTGATTAACAATTGTTTCTTCTGTACGGCCAATTGCCTCAAGCCACTTCTCGCGCAAGACAGCTGGCTTTTTTGGAACTCTGTAGAAATGACGATTATCTTCTGAGCCGCGGTATCGGGAACGAAACTTGCAGTTAGGAAAGCCACATGTCGTAGGCATAATGTGTTGACATGTGAACTAATTCTACAAAATATATAATTAGCAGACACATAATGACTGAAGTACTTATATACAGTTTACATACAAATAAACAATTAAAAAAACGAGGAATTTAAGGATTAGCAAACTTACGAACCACACAAATATTTTTATTTAAAGCAATTTTCCAAATATAGTAATATTCACATTCAATATTGTAAGAATCAATAAAAGACCAATGAATATACGAATAAAGAGCATAAAAAAGACCTGCATGACTCCTGATTTTAATTAACACTTAAAATCTATTGAAATACATGGGTGTAAAAAAATCTACATGTACGTGTTATTATCAGAATGGAAAAGCTTGATCTTCTATCAGTTTTCTCTTTGTTTTGTTAAAAAGTTAAATCTGAAAAACAGGTTCTCGACTTAATACCAACTGCAAAAAATGGAAAATGTATATCTAAATATTTTTATACAGGAACAAGCATTTATAACTAAAAACAAATCAAAACAAAACATGAACTAGTAATAAAATCTGAACCCATTTTGTCAGTAATTGATTCTTTCAATTGTAAAATGGGTGCTATTGTGATTGATTTAACTTCCTTGATTAAGTGATTTTATCTTCCAGTACACGCCCAGTTATAACTTATAATGATACCATTGAATGGGCAATGACCTAGATTTCTTATAAAGCTTTGCTGGGGGTCTGACATTTTATTGCAAATAGAAATAAACACCTTCCTCAAACATTATAGTTCATATAACAACCCTTAGTATTTCTTACTTAAAACATGAATATTAAAATAATGATTTATATAACAGGTCTTTCAAAAAATGCTTGTTTCATAAAATGATATTAAACAGGAAAACAATACCCTCTTCTACATTTTATACCAAGAATTCGTGATAGCCGGACTGTTTGCTGGGGGTCATTTGCATAAGAAATCAACGCACTTTACACAAGAATCATGGAGGATAATGGTTCCTTTTGAATTTACCGAAATATCATCATTGATTCACAATTACCTCTTTTATCGCGACCTAAGAATACAGTAATTCGAATTTTGACTATAAAATTTAAGCGCCAAAATCGAAATTAGTAATTTTAAATTATAGAAATTCACGATTCAGTTCAAGAAGTCAGAGCTACCAGTACCAATTTGTTTTTTTTTCACTTTAACGAACTCATTCCTCGAAAAACCAGGCAATAATTAATACTTATTTATGTCATGATCTGAGCGTAACGTATTAATTAAATGTAAGTTCACAAAATTAAGTTAATTACCTTTTTGAGCCGTCGTCCCGAAATCGTAGAATTTCAAATCGACCAGCACAAACAAAGAGATGTCGCCAGCAGGGTAAAATCAAAAGATCTCAATCGTCCGGGAAGATATGTAAATTGTTGTACGGCGGTACTCGGTTAGTGCACTGTTAACTGTATAATATCGATAAGTCTACCGGATAATTAGCTGAACAATGCAATCTCTCCTCATCAACACAGGACACACACACAGCTTGTGTTCGTTCAATTCTCTCAAAATATCGTAGACACGTAATTTCAGTTTTTATTGTTCTTAATGTAGTTGTATGTACTTTTAGATATTAAATCAGATAATATTAAAAGCTGAATTGTTTTATACGTTATTATTAATTAAAATATATATTTTAAAAATATCATAAGATAAATTAAATGACCCAATTGTCCGTGATGCAATGTAAAGTTGATATTGAGGGATGATGGCGGACGTAAAGGTTTTGGAGCATTCAACGCTTAAGGTGAGTTTATATGCAGCTTCAGTGAAAAGAATCATGACCAGGCGAACAAGAATAACTTTGGTAAATGAAGAAGTTGTTGTTATCTATATTTTTGTATCTGCATGTCGCCATGAGGAAAAATGGTGTAAACTCTAGCCTACGTAAAACTTCGTATTATTTAGATTGAAGAAATTTATTGCAGCTATTTGTACTGGATACGTATCGATAGTTCGACATCTCATTAGTCCGACATACCACTAGTCCGACATCCCATTAGTCTGATATCTCATTAGTCCGACATCCCACTAGTCCGACATCTAATTTTTGAGCATCCCCTTCTCATCAACAAGTCCTATAAGTATAAAATTTATGTCCAAAACAAAACCGCTGGTGGACTTCTAAACTCTTCTGAAGGATTCCGTCGCACCTTAACTGCAACTTACCTATGTTCAATCCCTGCATAACTAAATTTTGTATTTTTAATTCCAAAATAACTACGCCTATTTCCTGACAGGCTAAAATGTATTATGTATGATATATTCTAAAAACAAATCGTGAAAACCACTATCTCCTGCCCAGTTAAAACTGGTAATATAATGCAGTTCTATATAATGAGTATCTTACCATCAATTTTTACTTCCTGTGCTATTTGTGTTCAAAGTCATATTTAATACTTTTAGTTTATTAATTACTTGTCAAGTATGATCTAAAAAATCGTAAAAAGTCATATCGTTAAAGCGCTTACAGGTGGTGTTTAATACATGTGGCTGCACATGAAGTAGAGCATATTTTTTTTTTCAAATTAAGCTTTGCGCTATTATTAACTGCGTTCTACAGTAGTTAATCAAATGCTATAATTTTGATTTTCTTTAAAAAATATTATATGCTGTTTAGAACACCTTGTTAGCCCATGTTTACATTGTTATTTTTATTTGATGACAGATGCTAACATTTTAACGTAACAAGATAGACATTAATTCCTTTCTAATGCTTGTTCGAAAGGACGAAATATCCAATTTTAGTTTATCTTTTAACAAATACTGTTGCAAAATCAGTATTTTTTTAAAACGAAAACGTTATTTATACAGTATTCAGTAGCCACATTTCCTGTATTTTATGAAGTTCAAAGTGAGGGAAAATTACATTCACTGAAATGATAGTATGTAGAAAAGTGTTTTCATAAACATGCAGAATCATTTAAAATTTGAATTTTTAAAATGTATCTGTTAGACTAATAAATTTTAAAACTAAGAAATTTTAAATAATTTTGTGTTCAGTTAATTAAATGTATAGTAAATTTACATTATTATAGGAAGGCAGAAAACTTCCTGTAAACAGGTGTTCATAATTTAGCTGCAGTTTTCATATTTTTTTGCTCTTACTTTACTCGCTATTCATGTTTCCCGTGCGCATTTTAGTAATATTATGCTTCAGGGCTATTTGCAATTAGTGTTTTTTTGTCTAAAATCGATACAATGTATAGTAGAACGGATCTGTTCAGAAAACTACAGGTTAGAGGAAGAACACTGTCGTCCTATAATAGTATAATGCTAAGAGTGGGGTCGTCAGTATGGCGTATCAATTTGTACATAGGCATGTCTGTGCGAATTCACTTGGATTAGAAAGTTAAAAAATTATGAATTCAATACTCAAGAGGTTTCTGAATTATAACAACGTAATGAATATTGTCAAAAAGCGTACAGTATAACTTTAGTGGATTGCATTGTTCGAACGTGTAACATTTTGTGATGATTAGTTTCAGCTCTAACTTAGCAAAGCGTCTGTCAAAAATTGGTTATTTATTGTCGGACTAATGGGATGAGGGACTAATGAGATGTCGGACTAATGGGATGTCGGACTAATAGAATGTTGGACTAATGGGATGTCGGACTAATGGGATGTCGGACTATCGAGCTGACCCCGTTTGTACTATAAATACACCATAGACACGGTGCTCATGTACAAAACAAAACAAACTACTTAAATTAAATTAATATAACAATAACACTAAGTAATAGTAATAGTATATATAAAAAAAACTTAGTACTTTAACAAGCACTTGCTACTTCAATTATTACTAACAATAGTAACAGCTATATATTAAGTATTAATAGCGTTATTAATTATATAGTCTTAGGCTTAGTCCATCGCATTCTTATCCTGTAAGGATTCTGGAGTCCTATTCTTGTACGCTCTAGGGTTTCTGTTTGTTCATTTTTCATTTAACTGTCTAGGGTGGCAGTACATTAAAACGAAAAATCAACAATGGAATTCTAGAGGACAAGAATTGGACTATGGATTCTGATGCTGATGTTCAGTTTTAGCTGCCATCCGTAATACCGCCCCTTCAACCCAGGGTGGGCTCTGGTGTTAAGGTGCGTCTACAAGCGCAAACATAGGATTTAAAAAAACCTAAACACTTATATATAGCCTACTAAAAAACTACTACTGTAGAAGAGTTGCAGGTTAAAAAGTAGTCATTGTTACATGACGCCTGTGGCAAAGTCATAGAGTCATTGCCCAGACAGTGTTAAAAACTATTGAAGTTTTTGCACTAGAAAAAAAGTTTTTTGGTGTCTTTTGTACTCTAATGCATGGAGTGAGTCATGGAAGAAAAAATTCTAGCTGAAAAACTTCAACAGTTTTTAACATTATGTGGGCCATGATTCTACGGCTCTGCCACAGGTAAGCCATAAGTAGGGTTTAATATAGCCAGGACTAGATAAAAAGTGCCTTGACAGACATCGCTTAGTAAGAACCCTACCCATTTTATGAATAGAAGAATCATACCCTTTGACAGACCTCTGGCTAACTCTGACCCACGTGTCCCTCCTTCCCTGGCTCTGCAAGTACTACTAAGTACGTAACTACTACTTGTAACAAGTGTGATGTAGCCTACATGTTTTTATAAACTTTAAGGTTAGTGCACTCACATTTGTAATTTTTACTAGGTTGGATTAGCCATCCAAAGCTACATCCTTCGCAACTTTTCAGGTAGAAGCAGAAGCAACCCATTTGATCGTCCTCTTTTACAAGTCTACATACAAGTCTTTTACAAGTCTTTTGTTTGAGTTAACTAGAAACACCTTTTTGTACTTATACAAAACCTTTCAAATTAATAACAAACCAAGAACCACAAAAAACTCTTATATATAAGGATTATACAGAATTTACTAATTGTCCATAACTCTTGAAAACCGGGTTCATTTCTAGGGTTGTACATGTATTTCAAACTGTAAAAATATGGCTCTCAACGTGTGGCTTGGATGACCATGAAATGGAGGTCCCACCCATCTCCTGACAGTCACCCTGACAGTGACCACCCTCAGTCCCAGTATAAAGCCATACTTGGCATGATGTTCTGTATAAGGCTAAACTAATGAATGAGACCTTGAATAAAAAAACACTTAAATCCGCAATTTTGATTACTAGTTAATTAAAAGACAATTGCTGGGTAGTGGGAACTTATTGATAAACCATACTCACCATCATAACTACATTATCCTGCTACTGAATATAAATATGTTATTATACCTGTCCTAATACCATGATGATGGTAATCCAAAAAATGGTATCTGATTATATTCTAACCATTTTGCTCCTCAGCAATATTTAATAATAACCTCAAATTTAACATATTTTTATAGGTTCCATATGAAATACTAAATAAAAAATTCCGTGCTGGGCAGAAGAATATAGACAGAGAATTATCAAAAGTTAATACTAGTGCATCTGATATTGAAACTAGTCTGAAAAGTACTACTGATGTGAAAGGAGTAACGTTACTGCTTGATGGTATGGTAGAAAAACTGGCAGCGTTAAAACGAAAGGTATTTTATTTACTGTCAGATAAAGTTTCTAGCATGCTTAACTTACACATCATTACTGATTGGTGCTGTGGAAGATTGTTTTGCCTGATTGATATCGGTGTTCTGCGACACAGTTGATCACGATAGAGTAGTGGAAGAGATACATTGGTCACCTTTGCTAAAATAAGACAGTGGGTCTTTTATTTTATATTCAACGTAAAAGCAGACATTGCATATAATTACCAAAAGTTGAATAGTACAGTATTGCTGTGAGAAGAGCACTCAAACACTCGCAGAAGGTACACAATGTGAATAAGACACTTAAAAGCAGCATACTCTGGATACAGATCTATTACATGTAAATCCATGCCTGTGTTACTTTGAGATTGCCGTATTGTTTCATAGAAGTGGACCTAAAATACATCAGTCTTGATGCTGCAAATTTTCAAAAAGGTATCTTAATTTGTAACTATTACATACATACTTGTATGTACTGACTAGGACTGCATGTAATAGCTTCGTAATGCATCTTTTACCAGTTGCCAGTTCTATTATTACTGTCCACAAGAGTGTACTCATATACTAAACATCTGTGCAAATGGATTCATTTTTAGTGTACAGTAGTGTAGTGAGCTGCAGATGGTAGGAACGTTTATGTTATACATGGAGTGGTCCAGTTATTATTTTTATATTGATTGCATTTTTAGGCAGAAGAAAGTATCCAGGAACAGTTAGACACTGCTCAAGTATGCAAGCGAAGGTTAGACCATTTGAAGCAGTATGAAAAACAATCACCAAGTGCGGCAGTAGTTTGGAAGAAGAAACGATTAGACAGAATGCTAGTAGAATATTTTTTACGTTGTGGCTATTATGATTCAGCTGTTAAACTAGCACAGCATTCAGACATTAAAGTAAGTAGAAGGGTGTGGAGAGTAAAAAGAAATTATAATTTCTGCACACACGGCCTTTTACCTGAACATGGGCAAGTTTTACAGTTATCAAGATGAAGTTGTACCGTAGGCTAGGTGTGTTTTGCTCTATTTGAAAAGAGTTAAAAAATAATAATTGTAACTAAACTTGATTATGTGTGGACAGATTCTAGATAAACAATGAAAGCAGGATGCTAGAATTACTAAGGAATAACTTTTGTTTCTTATAGGATTTAACAAATATTGACTTATTTTTGGTGTCAAAAGAAATAGAAGAATCCCTAGCTGTTGGTGATACGAGCAAATGCTTGTTATGGTGCGCAGACAATAAGTCCAAGCTTAAAAAACTTAAGGTAATTTATTTGTATGCATGTCTTAACAATTCCTCCATGGAGCAAGACACATAATATATTATATTTGATTCATTTATGGAGCAAGTTACTGCAGTTTAAGGTTAATGTGTAGGAAAATTACTTAAAACAGGCACTTACCTACTGTTTTTTAAAAATATTTATCCAACTGCCTAATATACAAAGCATGCTATTCTAATAAGTCGGTAGGCTCACATGTTTTCTGGATTGATTCATCCAAGTAAGAAGTTATAAAGTTATCCAAGAAAAAAACCCATTTCCAGTGATCAATACAACATCATATGCCTCTGGTTATTATTTTGGTAGATGCTTGGATGACTAGGACTGTGTCATTTTCTGATATTTGATGCTTCTACTTTCAGAGTACATTAGAATTCAGTCTTCACCAACAAGAGTTCATAGAATTAATTCGGTGTAATCAATGGGTTGATGCTGTTAGGTAAGTGGAAGCATTTTTGTTTAAACAATTCGAATACTTACAAGACCAGATTTACAAAAACTGTATCAAAATTTTGGCTGATAGTTATTTGTAAGCATTTTCGATATACTGATTCCAGCCCAGAGTTCTTTAATAAAATGCTGCTGTGAGAAGAATTCTTAGGCACTGTCTTACAGTTGTGAAAACATATCTTCAGTAGTGCTTACTAGCAACATGTGATGTGTTTGTTGTTAAGCTTTATACTGTATGTCTTTATACAAACTCATTTACAACAGTGATAGTTGTAACCTTTGACCTTTGACTTGTGGATGTGTTTATCAATGTTTAATTATAGAGTAATACTCTAAGATAGAACTGTTAACAACAGATTATATGAAAGCAAATGACTTATACAACTCTTTCAATTGGTTTCTGAGCTAATTAGATAAGTCTCAATTTCACAGTTGGTGTTTAAAAGTTAGCACTGTACAAGCATTCTAGTTGAATGATTGTTTGTGTTTATGTATTTAGGCACGCTCGTAAATATTTTTCACACACTGAAGAGTCACAGTTGCCCGAAGTACAGAAAGTTATGGGACTGTTAGCTTACAATACTGAAACTAGTGTTCAACGGTACAAGGTTAGTAAAGAGAAAATGTATGAAATTATTGATAACATGCAGTTCTCTAATAAATATTTGAAAGTTAAAATATCAATATTATGCAATCTTGCTTCTTATTAGCAAAATCTGAACATTTGTTACCTATGCATTAAATAAGGATCTATATTTTTAATATGGTAACAATGTAAAGAAATGTATGTGAGAATCATAACTCATATAACACTTCATTTCACTTAATTGCTTGCAGGAGTTGATGGACCCGAAGCGCTGGCAGTCATTAGTTGAACAGTTCCGATACGAAAATTTCAAACTGCATCAGCTGAGTAGTGATGCCATCTTTGTTGTAACATTACAGGCAGGACTTTCAGCATTGAAAACTCCGTATCCTTACTTCTCTATAAATAAAAATATATTGTTCCTTCTTTTGGTAGTTTATACTCATAATGAATTATTGTAGCTTGTAATATATTTGTAAACAGAAATGTTTCGTATTCATTTGATTCCTAATTTGACATACTTAACAAACAGATGTTTTGAAAATGTGTGAATTTTGCAAAATATTTAGTGTAGAGACAAGGCTAGTATTAATAATTTCTGTTAATATTCTTAACATAAACTCAGACACTGTTATAATGAAGACACAGAAAGAAAAAACAAAAACTGTCCAGTTTGCTCAACGTTTCTTAACGACTTAGCAAAACCATTGCCATACTCCCACTGCTCGCAGTCACGTCTGATTTGTTACATATCTGGACAACCTTTAAATGAACACAACCCACCTATGATGCTTCCAAATGGATATGTTTATGGCTATAATGTAAGTAACACAATGTATATGGTGTATTAGACTTGCTCAAGTCCTTATGAACATAAAAAAAAAGAAACGAAAAAAGCTATGTTTAATTCTCTTTTTTATGTCTTTTACATCAGTGTTTTTAATTATCTCGAAAAATTTTTTTTACTATCATATA